>JAULBM010000023.1:3796406-3811975 GCA_032357055.1 Geukensia granosissima | reverse complement strand
GAACGCACGTTGTACGCACGCAAAACGCACGATGTACGAACGCTAAATCTGTTAACTTATACGTTCCAGGTACTGTACATGGAATTGCACCGGATCACAAAAAGTAATTTAAAACATGTAAAGGAGTTTTATTTACCTATATAAGATATCATAAAATTTGGATTTTTTTACACTTTACTACGGTCATGGCCAAAATTTGCAACTGATATTAAAATTTTTGTTTATTTCTTTTCCAACGAGGAATAACATGTGTGCATCGGCATGTAAAATCCTTGAACATTGCTCTTTTAACATTGAGATCAATGGAAAACGTCGAAATGTATAGTGAGACCTTAAGGTCATAGGTGCCGTGAGGTCCTGCTGAGATCATTAATTGCATAAAGGAAAGCCTCATTTGTTTGAATGCCAGTATAAAACATAGTAAGGAATACTTAATTTAACTGAGTTAAATTAATATTTTCTACATTATAATGTGTTATCTCCCCTTAGCAACAAATTTAGTTTTGCAATTTTTTTGGCAAAACCGTCTGTAATTAACTGAAAACACTGCATTTCTTAAACCGAAATCAGCCAGAAACAGTTTAAACCGAAATCAGAACCAGTTTTGTGAAACCAGAATTTTTTGTTCGACCTGTCTCTTTGTGTTTTTTTATCATTAAGCTTCTGTGCATATATGGAACAAAATAAATTCTTACATAAAAAGTTGATTTTGTATTTCAGTCTTCTGGATGAGATTTTTAACTGTGAATTTTGTTGCGTTTATAGATGGCTGTTGCTATATATATGGTTTTTTCATTAGTTGATTTAGTGTTGTCGAATCATATATATATGTAAACCTGTGGTATATGTTTTTTATATGTTTAAGGCATGACAATGAGTTCTTACTTTTTAAAACAGCATTTAAATTGGTATTAAATTGCATGCAAACTTTGCTTTTTACAAATCAAATCTTTTTAAAGCGTATCCACTAATTAATGTATTCATGAGATTAAAGAGCATATTTTAGATCAATTATTGAACATAAGACTGTTAAAATCGACATCAAAGAAATAAAAATTTTATAAATATTATATGCTTCAGAAGTGTGATGTGCATTCTGTAAAGCTGTTAATTGTTATCCTGATTTTACATAGCGTTTTATTACGAGCCAATTAAGCAGAATGCGACAGCAGCCTCACTAATTAAAGCAACCTCCTATTTACATACTATCTAAACATAAAGTTCATGCGTTTAAAGCTTACAATTAAAGTCAATTTTCACCTATAATTGGTATAAATTTACTTCATCGAGTTTTCTGTTCTTATATTCTGTAGCCTATGAATTATTCAAAGCTTTTTTGTAAAGCTTGCATCTTAAGAAAGTGTTAAATATGGTCAATAAAATCTCATATCAATAAATTCAATATAATTTCTTGAATATTTTAAGTTGTTATATAGAAGATTAGACAAGGTCATTTCGTGCGGTATGTAAATTAACTATTAATATTGCGAAAAGCGTTCATTTTCAATAAGTAGTTTGGATTAACTGTATTTATTTCACAAATAGTCACCCAACAGCTGTAGATTTGATACAATGTTAAGTCAAAATCGACAATAATATCGAAATCTGAATAATGTAGGATAGGGTTTAAGTGAATTATTTACAATGACAAAAACACGCAATTTAACACAACCATATACAAGATAAAATTAACTATAAAGAATAGCTTAACGAATAAATAATAGAGTTCTCACCACTCGATCGGATAATTGATTTCCTTATTACATGTATCAAAAGATTGACAATTATTATTGATTGATTTATTTTATTACTTTGTCACAGACGTGGAAGTGATTTTTAGAGGAATTTTAGTTTAATTGGTATAGGACAAATTAGAACAGCAGGCCATCACGGGTCTACAATAAGACAGTTTTATATCTATATGTTGTATTTATTTGACGACTTCCGTTATTTACTGCTTGGATAAGATTCAATTACGTCACAATTAAGTCACAATTAAGAATTAATTGCATTTAAAACAAATTACAGTTTATTTTCAAGGGTGAACAATTTTTACAAAAATGATGCATAGATATATAAAGTCTCATCACTATGTATTCATTTTTAATAAAAGATCATTGATTTTCTATCGGTTATCAACAAAATAGCTGAACTAAATAAAATATTGGTGTAATCTTCAAATGGAAGTATTTAGTCTTCTCCTGACCAATGTTTTCCAATGTTCTATCTTAGTTTCAAAGAATTTAATTTTACTTGAAAGTTTGTCGACAAATGACTTTTAGCCCTACGTAGTATCATACATAGTAATGAACGTTGTATTTATTTTTTTTTTATTTTTAGGTTTTTTTCGCCAAAGATTTTTTTTGTAGTAAAATAAAATTAGCTGAATACAAGTTACTTGTTTTAAAATATGAATATTCAAATTTTGTAAAAAAAGCTGGGTGAAAAAAATTTACAAATTCAAATATAGTATAAAACAATCCATGCTAAATTACAATATAATTGTTATTTGGTTCGTGTCAATGCACGTGATGTTCCTCTTGTATACACTCCGCAAAGTTACAAACACTTTAATTCAGTCTGTTTAGTTTGTTATAAATCACATATATAAACCATTTTGCACAACAAATTATGACAGAACGTGACAACTCTTTCAATTATGTATTTTATCACATTAAGTCTTTAGTAAAGTCTATATAAACCATACAAAGTAATTTTAAAACCTGTGTACTGTGCCATAAAATTACGTATTTATCATACATTTGAAAATATTACATTCTTACGAGGGCAATCAAAATAAGCTTAGCTGTACTTCTTCCCAAGAATCTCAATAATTAGTTTCCGTAAGAAAGGAATCTGTCGTTTCAAAAGAGCATTATATAAAAACAGGTGATCTACATTATAGTCAACGGTTTGGTCTTGTCTTTGATTTCACTACAAATCAAGTTTTTAGACTTTTTTAATTTCAATTGTCCAAAAAATTATTAAGTCAAAATTACCAGGTGTTGGTTTGAATGCTCGTCAGGGTCAGGTGGGTTTCTTAATGTCTATTCTGGTAGCTGGTTTTGACTTGAGCATCCGTCATGTTTTCCGTCAAGTTACGTATGGCTACTTACCGTCTATTTTACTTGAACATCTTTAAAGTTGAACTTTGGCAGCTGATTCTTAGAGTAAAGAGTTTGTCTCCTTCTTTTATGATATCAGATTTGACTATAGTATCTGTCAGGTTGAGTTATGAGTTACTTGAGTTACTCACCGTCTGTTCTAGCAACAGGTTTTGAATTAAGTATCCATTAAGCTGAGTTAGGCAGCTGATTCTAAGAAAGACTGCGAAGTTCCTCACCGTATTGCATGGAACCAGCATAAGAATTGAGTATCCGTTGGAGTTTGACAGTATACAAAATTACCAATGTTGAATAAATATGGGGAATTTGCTATATGTACATTTCAAGGAGTAACCTCTCATCAGTAGCATAAGAACAAAAACGTAGGAAGTCTAAGATCCAAACATAGCACAAGATGCACTCAAATTCAAACAAATCAAAATGGGAAAGCCAAATCATACGGCAGGGACAACTACTAAGTGCAATACTCTTCGCGAGTTTGACAGCTGATTATAAGAGTAATGGGTAACTCACCGTCTATTCTGGTACCATGTTTTCACTTGAGTATCTGTCAAATTGAGTTTGGCCGCTAACTCCATTCTGTCCTGAACACTGAGATACTTTTGTTTCTCGAACATCTTTTCTAATGAGTTCAGTTGATGGTCTGTAAATGCTGTCCTGGCCTTTCTTGGTTTCTTTGTTTTCATTAGATGTGAACTGGATTCTTCATCCCCACTTCTAGACGAGTCCTTTTTATCTATAGCAATTGAAACATTTTGAATGAGATTGGAATTAATGCATCCTAAAGCAAACAAAACATTGAAGATACATCAGTTTGCAATAGTTTATTTGAAAGAAAGGGCAGTTCAGTTATTAACATCGGGAAACGGCGACATTACACACTAGTATATAGAATGGTAGTACAAAATTATATTTATTGAAGTCCAGTGTATAATACCCATGCAAGAGATGAAAAAGTGCATAGTCCAGAAAAGACAAATTTAAAACAAACAAAAACTTAACACGAAAAAAAAAAACAACAAAGGCTTGAAGATGTTTTGTACATTTCTTGAAAATTAACATTTCGATTTGTTTGGATTTGAGTGCTTCTTTTGCTATATTTGAATCTTTGACTTCCTACGTATCGGTTCTAATGCTACTGATGAGAGGTTACTCCTTGAAATGTACATATAGCATTCCTAAATTTTCCATATTTATTTAACATTGGAAATTTTGTATTTTGAAACACATTCCAATATTTTAACCCCGACACATCACTGTTTCTGTTGTTATTAAAACAATTGCAATAGTATGTATTTAGTCAGATAACAATGATAATAAATAAAGTTTACCAATGTTCAACAAACATAAGAAATTTAATTATGCTGGACAAGTGTTTCAACACGTTACATATCATGAGCAGAATTGAAGAGCAAGAACAATACATAGTAAGAAGAATTAAAGTGGTTATTTCCAAAACAAACCGAAATAGACAACCAAATCTATTTAAGTAGTGTTATTGTAAATAAAAGAATTTACTATCAAACCCAAAATAATAGAAAGTCTTTCCAAATGTATTTTTTAAGTTTCTGTCATCGTCCTCGTTGATGTTTAAAAATCGGCGATTTTTGTTACTATGGTTTTTTGTTTAACCATTACGCTATGATTGCAACAAAAGAAGTCTTCACATTATTTTAGCTAATTTTTATCATAATCGTTGTCGTTTTATGACCCACGCATATTGTCAGAACTTATATATTAACTATCATTTATTCTGATTTAAGTAATAACCACATACAACAACAAATGTTGACTGCTTTATCTCTATCAATATTCAGGACCAGATTGCAGAACATATTAGAAGCAAATTTGAAAAGTAAAAGATATTGCCCTGAGTAAGTGGTTTTGTATTAGAAGAAGGCGTGGCACGTTTTCTCCCTGATTTAGTATATTAATTGTGAAAAATACTGAAAATTAGCATCAATAGAAAAAATATCTGAAAATTGTTTCATATAACAAAGAAAAGCTAAACTTCTCTGTTGTTGACTTTGATCTGTCTGATGAAACAAATATAAATTCTTTATAAGCCTTTTAATATTGCCTTATTGTTTTTGCAAATCTGAGACAATTGGTTAAGAGCTAACAAAACAATACCTTAATATTAAATATTCATTACATATAGCACTTTCATCGTTCAACTTAGGCTGTATGTTATAGTGCAAAACAAAGGAAGATCTGGTGCAAAACGATTTGAAATAACATGGAAGTGCTGAATCAACCATGTAAACTTTAGAACGACATTTATTCGGAGCAATTTAGAGCTCGTCGTCAGGACTTGAGTTATATTCTTGTTTATGCTTTGATTCGACTTTTAAGTGGGAGTTTTCTGTTGAGAAATAATGCTGTCTTTTGACATTTACTCGATATCTTCCCTGTTCATTCTTAATCTTTAATAAATAAGTCATATTTGTGTTCGATACAAACTCTATGATACACGTATTTCAATTTTTTATACAAAAATTATTTGAAGTGATAATTCGGAGGCGTCTTTGTTGATCTCCTTGTGGACTATTATTATAACGATACCTATAATAAAAAGTCGTCTTTTATATTTTTCTCATTATTTATTTATCTCTAATTAATTTTTCTGATACTGGTCTTCCTAATATTCGCCCCTAGCGCGTCTTATGAATTTTTATGCAGAAAAACGGTATATTCGCAGTAAAATAAACGTATGTAAAATGTGGACCGTGTCTTTTGGGGATATTTTCCATATTTTTTCTTTTAAATATTATTACGGAGGTTTTCTCTTGTGCTGTGTGGAGGTCATAAAAAGATTCCTCGTGCCTGAGTTGCCTGCTCTTATTTATTTTCAGGTGCTGGAATTTATGTCTAAAAGATGCATTTTACATCTTTCCCAAACTTGGTGAGTTATAAAATTCCCTGATTGTTATCTTTTTATTGGCTTTTTGGTGTTTGTTATGTCCAGTATAATATATTTCATTTGGTTCATAAATAGAAATAGAAATGTATTAAGTTTGACTGTCTTCTTATTTTGGACCCTAACTTGTCTGATGAAGGTATATATTTTGAATATTTGTTATAAACGTATGTAAGATGTGGATTGTGTTTCTTTTTGGCATATAATTCCACTTTTTTATTATCAATTTACAAACATTTGCCGATGACTTAAGGACTTTATTAATCAACACATATTCAAACCCAAAAGCATTCTGCAAAAGTCTCCCACAATAAAATGTGATGATTTTCAAACGTAAAAACTATCGGCAATATAAGTATCTACAATGTAAAACAGGAAATAGTTCACCATAAAAACAGCAACATCTACTGGACTACAAGTTCCTGGCTTGTGATAGGTACATACAGTATGTGGCGGGATTTAACATGTTTGGTGAACATTCAACCCTCCCTTTAACCTGGCACAAAGCTGTGACACAATTAAATAAAAAGTAACTGCAAAAGATTGGACTTTTGAAGTCATTTTATTTTATGCAACAATAACACAAAAAAACTAGGGACACGAGGTGTATCACCCTCCGAAAGTACTCGCTGACAGTTAAAATCCAAACAATATTGCACAGTTGAAGATTTTAACAATATTATAATATTTTCTGTTATAATAACAATTATTTTCGAAGTTCAAAATATATGCGTACAAAGACATCACGGAGATTTTTAAACTAAACATTTGCGCTTCCTTAATTTTTAATTTTGTGAAGTAAGCTCTAATAATTGAGGCGATCTTTATCAAACTAAGTATGTTTTTGGGTATTCTTATTCTCGTCATTCTTGTCTTTTATTTTGCCTGGTTACTATTTTCCCTATGCCTGATCTTGGAAACATTTTGTTCGGGCTTATTATGTTAAAACTTTAGAGGATATCAAATTGTAGACGGAAAAACATCAAATGTTGTGTTTGTTCTTTTTATTCCTCTTATTCTTTATTTCCCTGTATGCTTTGCATTGTCATAACTTTTTATGATCACAAGTCTGATTTGCAGTGTATTATTTTCTGGCATATTTAAGCAAATACCGCATATTTTAAGCATTTTAAAGATTTACAGTTGAAACAAACTTCAGAACTTTAATTGGTAATACACAAAAATTTTTTTAATAATAAAATTAAACAATCAGTATATTGGTGAAAATAAGAAAATATAATAGTATTTTCTGGCGCAAGTACGTTGAGGACGTACAAAAAATGTTTTCGGAATAAAGCTGGTAATATTCAAAATATAAACCGAACTTTTTTGATATTTCAAACTAATTTTAAATATATATATCAATTATCTCCTATTAAACAGTGATTTACAGTGCATTCTTAGTATTTTAATTTTCAAAGATCTAATACGTATTGTAAAATAAACGTTAGTTTATTGCGAACCGGGAACTAAGAAGATAAATCTATTGAGAAAAAGTACTATTTTCATTAATGTGTCGCCTTCTAATTTTTGTACAGAACATCTATAATTAAAATGTCAAAGTATACAGTTAAAACGCAGTCGTTTCAATTATGAACATATATTAGTTTTTAAAGTCAAACGTCCAGAGTTAGCAAAACACGAGGTGTAATGTCAACAAAGATAATACAAGTGGGACACCAACAAAAAGACAAAACATTCACTATCAAAGAAGGCAAAACGGAAAAATCTTATTGTTCTCTGTTATTATAGCTGTTTAAACGTAAATATTTTATTCCTATTTCTATGTTTCTATTATCCACACATTATTGAAAGATATCTACTTATTTCAAATTCAAAGTTTGTTAGTATTTTAAGAACATTATTTTATAATTTAAATTACAAATAATTGAATTAAACTTTATTTTCAGCCAGAAAATAGACTTTATAATTTATTTTTTTAATCATTAATAATATTGTTACCATTTTTATACTGTTATAATCTGTATTTGTTCTCTTTATATTTATTAATGCAAGTACTGCATAGAAATCTTAAGTAATATGTTTTCTTTAAGGAAGTCCAAATTTTGTTTCAGGCACTTTAATAATTTAGCCAAAAGGTTGTCCAGTATCATATTATCATCTTTAATTTATTTTTATACCTTAAATGGGTAAATTTTATAAGCTGTTGAAAAATTAGGATTAATTTAACTAGCAGTCTAGCTTTGATGCCATTTCTATGACAAAATTCGCATTGTAAAGCATTTAAAGAAATACTTTACATTTTGTTTATTTTAATCCCACGATGCACTTATATATATATGATTAAGTTGATTAATAACTGTATTTGCAATGATATTTACTTTTACCTAACTATTAATTTTCTCTGTTTACATCTCGAAATCACGATAGATTAAGACCTTTTCCTAGTTTATAGTTTTCTCAAAATTATGATTAATTATAATTAATTTATAAACACGTAAAGTTTAAGAATGCTGCTGCTAATATTAAAAAGTTGATAATTTCTATAATTTAGAAATGAGAATTATAAAATGTCTACTATGACAAATCAAGCTGACTGTTTTAACTAAAAGACAAACATCTGAAATTTATTCAAGCCGTTCCTTGCAGTATTTTACCTTCACTAATGTCTTCATCGTCGTCATCATCTTCTGAATCTGATTTTATACTTTCAGAACATTTTCCTAGGTCCATTCCATTTGCATGATGGTTCTTAAATTGTCTTAAATGAAGTCCTCTTCTAAACGCATCCTCTGATGATGACAATGTTTGTGTTTCAAAATATTTTGTCGGCACACGTAATGGTTTAAATGCTGATAAGTTTCCTGTATGTTTATTAGCATCGGATAAAATGTCTGTAATGAAAAAAGATCTCCTTGGTGGACTTACAAAATTATTGTTATTTTCATGACACTTGTTTGGTGATACTGAACTGTCCAAATTATCAGTACTTTTTTTCTGTTCAGAAGATTCCTCTGAAAGTCTGCTGTTTGTTATCTGTTCATCGTCAGAATCACATTTATCAACATTAATAGCATCTTCCTCATCTAAAGATGAAGGGGATGCACACCCTGAACGAGACATAGTCTTGAAACTTTTTATTTTCTCAATTGATGAAAAAATTCAATGTTAAAATTCAACTGCCACAGTATTTTAGAATCTCAAAGTATAAATCATATTGAAAGTTTATATTAAGTATTTTAAACTTGTATTCCCGTGTTAATATTATACTTTTCTCTGGAAATTGATGCACTCCTTCACTATAGAATAAAAAGTAACCAAATACATCTGAGTTCAAACTTTTAAAATTAAATTAATATAATTGCTTTCAGTAAATTAGTACTTTCTGCAAAATTTAAACTCCCTCGTCAATAGAAAGTTGTTAATTTTCAGCCACCAAAATAATCGTCTTTTTATGAACTTTGATAATCAGATTGATGTTTTGTGAAGCGACACATTACCTTTTAGGATGACTGGGGTGTAAATTAGCAACAAACGGGTATACTTGCAGTAGCCACTGAAGCGACAAGTAAAATTGACGGGAACAAACTTCGGGTGATAATAACAACTCGTAGATTACTTGGCCATATAAGACGTCATTGTTGTGTGAGTTAACTTTTCTTTTCATTGGTGCTTTTTCCTTTTTATGTGTGTATAATCGTGAATATTTTTATAAATCGATTTAGCATTTAATTTTCAAGTAAAGCTGTTTCCCTTTCCATGTTGAGTATAGGATGTAACGTTGACACTCAACCAACTGATAATTGGTTATTCTGTTATGTGGGCGGAGTCATTACACATCGCGTGAATTTAGCCGTAATTGAAACGTAATAGAACGCTGACTGGGGTTAGAAGTCACTCAATTCAATAATAGAATAAGTGAGAAAAAGATATCATTCATTGTATAGGGTTGGCACATTATTGAACTAATTTCCACTAATTATATTGTGTTATCATCTTTGTGTTTTTTTATTATCATGGAATAGATATAGCAAATATAAAATCTAAACAGCTAGAATGTGTCGATATAAATACGAAATATATCACAATAAAATTCGACATATAAAAAAAATACACTAAAAGTTAATTTTTTATGAACAGTCATTCCATTTTATATCATATTTTTTAAAAGCGAAATAGTTATCAGGCTAATTTGAGTTAGTCTTTTTTAGTTCCGGCTATTACGTTGAATCGCTCCAAATCATGTGATATCAGATTGAGGTTTAAATTTCTCAATTTCGTAAAATTTAATTTGTTTCTGATATTGCCAGTATAAATATTATATTTCTTCTTTACTGTCGGTAAAATTGCCCATT
Organism: Geukensia granosissima; assembly: GCA_032357055.1. Taxonomy (NCBI): domain Eukaryota; kingdom Metazoa; phylum Mollusca; class Bivalvia; order Mytilida; family Mytilidae; genus Geukensia; species Geukensia granosissima. Next base: position 3,801,614 of record JAULBM010000023.1, on the reverse strand, counting down.
TTACTGAGTATGAACTTGCAAACCTGACGTCATTGAAATTTATCGATGTGTTAACTTAATATTTGGACAACTACGCCGATGAAATATGATTGACTAAACAGAAAATTTCAATGATGGTATCTTTATCTTCGTCTATGTTATACATAATTCCTTTTTACGATTAACACGATCATTGGTATTTTGACTATTGTATTTAAAAATTATTTTATTTTACTAGTAAATATGAAATTAAACATTTGTGCAGTCTAAACAAATAGAATTGTTTTAAATCTATATGTTTGTTAATGCGCATTTACAAAATTTCATTTTCATCATCAGTTTACAATCCATATTTCCATATATATTACAATCCCTACGTAAAGCATTGCCTGTTTGTTGACAACTCTTTATTTTCATGCACTTTAAATTACATTTCGACGTACAGCTTTTTTATTAATGCAAACACTCAATCTCAGATTTTTGTTTTAATATGTTTCAGTGAATAGTATTAAACCTAGCAAACATAAAAATGGCACTGGTTTTTATAAAGTAGTCATTGTTAACTGAGCTTTACGTTCATTTATTCTCTTTTTTGTCCTTTCTGTCTATATACCTGGGGCCTTATTTTCGAAGGTATCTTAGGACTAAGATGTATCTTAAGACCATCCTAGGACATTTCTTAGTCGTAAGTGCAATTTTCGAACATGTCTCAACTTAGGATTTATCTGAGAATCATCCAAAAGTTAGGACGCTAATTTAAGTGTCTTAAGGTAGTCTTAAGAATATCTTAACTTAAGGATCCAAATTTTGGAAACGAATATGACCTAACCCTAAACAAAACACAAAAAACATTAAACAAATGTCACAAAACACATAATTTGTACCAAGGTCAGAAAAAAGTTTCTGAAATTTTTTGACCCGGTCAATCGGGCAAGCCCCTCCCCCTTCCTCACCCCAAAATAAAATGGGCATTCGTACGTTAATATGTTATAGTGCAATAAGCATTCTTCGTCTGGCGATATTTTGTCACTAACTTTATCCTGAAAAGAGGTTCAGCGCCTGTCTTTTGGGATTCGCGTCTTACTTATCTACAGTTAAATTTAATATGTCAACAAAATTATAGATCAAATTTGTAAAGAACAAACATATTGTGTAGATTGCATCTTATGTTAACCCCATAATGTTTTAATTACCAAAAAATTATGTATCAGCTTGTTGTTTTTTACATTACTCGTATATGTGCTCAATTTCTTACGTAATTCATCCACGCTTCTTTTGTTATTCCTAAATTTACATTCTTGCACATTTATTCCCAAACTTTGGAACTGCTTGTTGCAAACATAGATGGCTTGAAATTTTTTTTGTTATTCTCTACTTCATCTAGTAATATTTTAAGCTCTTTTAATACCTGAAAAATTCGGATGGCATTTTCTACTATTGTTGATTTCAAACTAGACACATTATTAATTAACAGTTTATATCAAATAAGCAAGCTAAGATTGGTCGATTTTTGCCTATTGGGTTTTATTTCTCACCTTTAATTGCTTTGGTATTTGTCCAGGTAATAAAAATGCCAGTTTTTCCCTTTTTTCAAATATATATTATTTTTAAATTATTTTCATCAATTAATACATACATGCATTAAACTTGCATCACAACATGGAAGGTGACATTTTTTGCTAAAATTTTAAATTAGGATATTTTTAGGATACTGTTAGGATATCCTAGCTAGAAAAATCCTAAGAGACCGTTGGTACGACATCTTAGACATGTCCTAAGATAGTCCTAAGATTATCCTAAATCATCTTCTGAGATATATCTTAGGATAATCTTAGGAAAGTTTCGAAAAATAAGGCCCCAGGACTGTATCGTGAATGACATTCCCAAATGTCTCAAGTTTGGTGTCTCCACTTCACTCTCTGCAATATTTATTTTCTTTGTAATGTCTGACAGATTTTCTGGGGGAATCTATCAGTTTACACATGTCTTAGAATTGTTCCTTATGCGTAAAAGGACGGGGGTCATTAAAGCACATTTCTGGCCCAAGAATTTGGCTAAAAATGAAAAGCGGCTTGTATATATTTTTGTATTGAATAATGTCCTTAAAAAGAAAATAAAGCAAAATTTTCAGTTTAATTAGTTCTTAAATGGTCAACATGTACATAGAAGTTGCTTTAAATATGAAAATACTAAGAAATTACTAAATTTGATTTAAAAAGGTTATAGAATTTAGTCGATTTTGATATAGATCGCACAAAAACATCAAAACCAAACTTTGCACAATTAAAGATCTGTCAAGTACAAATGTTGGGTAAAAATATTTTCCTGATATTTTGAATAAAACCCCTTCAAAAGTTTAGTATTTGTACAGAAAATGTTACATTCTAGTTGAAATAGTCAAAGATATTCTGTCGTTTTGTCAAAATGACGAAATGTATATAAAAATAAGTAATGCATTATTAAAAGACGATTATTAAACAGCAATTTTACAACAATTATTATTGAATCAAAAATATAAAAATTTGGCGAAATTTGGGGAATAGCGTACCTACTCCTTTCTCTGAAAAGCGACGTCACAAAACAAAACCTTATTGAACAGCGATGACACCAAACGGGAGAAATAGGTGGGTGTCATTTATAAAAAATGTTAGTAGGCTGATATTAAATTATTTGCATTTTGGTGGATGCTTGTCTTATTAATATTCAAACTACATTCATAAAAATGTTGTATGAATTATAACATGTGACTATTTTTTAATTAAACACAAAAATTAATTGGAAACCAGTATGACACAGCAAAAATGAAACTTCTTAAATGTTATTTTGGGGGTACTTACAACTATATTATGATTAAATCATAGCAATTTCCAAATATTTCGTTGCTTATCAGAAATATAAAATCAAATGTTCTAAAATTTTGCCGAAATGTTTATTTTTGTTGTGTAAATTAAAAGACACACTTTAATAACTGCTCAGTGCCAGTGTCACTTTTTCAAAACAATCAAGATTTGATTAATGTTTTGAAAATTAATCATGAAATAAATTATGTAAAAGAAATATTACCATTTCTACGAATAAAATAACAACCCTTCATGATTTGTAGGCTAGATTCATGATAATTCATGAACTCACTGGCACAAACGTCATAAATAACTTAAACCCATTTACACAACAATGGTTAATTTGAATATCAAAAATATTAATGTTTAGTTTTAATTTAAGAAGGTGAGAAATAATTTGTAGCTTGACTGTAATAATCAAGTTATTCTTTAAGATGTGATAAGAAATTCGCTGAAAATAAAGTCAATGAATTCAACTAAAATAAAAAAACAGTACCAAATGTTTGCCTTGAGTAAGAGATCTACAGGCTCACATAGAAAAAGCAGATGTGGTATTATGACAATTGTACGGAAGCTACTAGTTTGATATAACAAATAACTAATTTGTTATATCAAATTACTAATTTGTTATATCAAACTACTAATGGCATATATAGCCTAAACCCAAAATATTTCTTAGGAACATCTAAAATTCTTTAGTATAGACACTAATAAATAAAAAATTATATGTGGTAGAGTCCAAGGGGGTGCACGATAGGTCGACCTAGCCCACGGACTAAAAGAAATATTTTAATAAAATAGTACTAATTGCATTGTGTTAAGACTTATTATGTATATAATAGTTTGATATAACAAACTAGCAATTTGATATAACAAACTAGCAATTTGATATAACAAACTAGTAATTTGATATAACGAATTAGTAATTTGATATAACAAATAAGTAATTTGATATAACAAATTAGTAATTTGATATAACAAACTAGTAATTTGATTAAACAAATTAGTAATTTGATATAACAAACTAGTAATTTGATATAACAAACTAGTAATTTGTTATAACAAATTAGTAATTTGATATAACAAATTAGTTATTTCATATAACAAATTAGTAATTTGATATAAAAACTAGTAATTTGTTATTACAAACTAGTAATTTGTTATAACAAACTAGTAATTTGATATAACAAATTAGTAATTTGATATAACAAATTACAATAACAAAATTAGCATGTCCCTAACAAGCTTCCGTACCTATTTTATATTTCCAGGAATAATTCCCTGTAATTCTTACTGCAATTTTGACTTGCATTATGCTGAAAAGAGAGGGGTCAATAATTTCTAATCCGCTGCTCCTTCTTAACCATTCATCAGGAAATTAACCAAACTTATTGCCTTTAATGTTTGCCTTCAGAGGCAAATAGAAAGCAGGCGACACATGTCTTCCGGGGAGGACTCAATACTAAGTTTTCTTTTCAGTCTATTTTTGTTAAGGGAAGGGGTAAATTTTTAACGATTACTACTAAAGTAAAGAGAAAAGCCTATATATATTAGGCTCATCTGAAAAGTAATGCCAGTAGCTTTCTATTGATATCAAATTGATAGGTCTATCTTTAGGAATGGCGCTGTCAGGGCTTTACCTTTAAAAACTAAAACCTAAAAAATCTAAGGAATGTACTTAACTTTGGCATGGCATATATAGCCTATCCCAAAATATTTCTTGGGAACATCTAAAATCCTTTAGTATAGACCCTAATACATAAAAAATTATATGTGGTAGAGTCCAAGGGGGTGCACGGTAGGTCGACCTAGCCCACGGACTAAAAGAAATATTTTAATAAAATAACTAATTGCATTGTGTTAAGACTTATTATATATATAATAGTTTGATATAACAAACTAGTAATTTGATATAACAAACTAGCAATTTGATATAACAAATAGTAATTTGATATAAAAAATTAGTAGTTTGATATAACAAATTAGTAGTGTAATACAACAAATTAGTAGTTTGATATAACAAATTAGTAATTTGATATAACAAATTAGTAGTTTGATATTACAAATTAGCAATTTGATATAACAAATTAGTAATTTCATATAACAAATTAGTAGTTTGATATAACAAATAAGTAATTTGATATAACAAACAAGTAATTTGATATAACAAATTATAATAAAAAATCAGCATGTCCCTAACAAGCTTCCGTACAAATCGGATAGTTAAAACTTTGTGGATTTTGTTTATATTTAACGATTTCTCACGCTTTTTTTGGCAGAATCCGTACCCGCGAAATGACAATTTTTACCTTAACATCTGAGATGAGAGATATTATTAACATATGCAAAAAAAAAAAAAAAAAAAATAAAAAAAAAAAAAAAAAACCAA
>JAULBM010000023.1:3765490-3781075 GCA_032357055.1 Geukensia granosissima | reverse complement strand
ACAAAATTGAGTTTTGTTCAACAGAAGTGACAATTTAACACAAAAGTCAATTTTGTGCCACAAGAGTCAAATTTGTGACACAAAATTGAATTTATGTCATGACAAAATTGACTTCTGTGACACAAAATTGAATTTTGTAATGACATACTGCTATTCACATATTTCTTATTTTTCCTTAAATGAGTTCAAACAGTATAATTGATTTGTTTTATCATTTAAATATTTACTATCTTTGTAGGAAACGAGTATTCAACTAGGTTGATTAATTGGCATTTAATAGCAATCTTTGAAAACATGCAGTATAGCGACAAATATAGGTGTTTGGATTTTCTAGATTAAACGTAAAATTTATATTTTTCCAGTGATTATATTACTCACATATCAGTGCTCATTCGTATGGCTTAATTGGCTTAACGTATATAGAACGTGCAATTTGTCATTTTTGTCAGCTCATTTAGCCTAAATTGTATAGTTTTTATCTGTAGGTAGATTTGTAAATTCTGCAAACGAACCGAGCAGACATCTGCCTCTTGGTTAGTTTACATTACTGAATTGATGACTTATTGATTGCCATATAAATCGAATTGAAATTGCTCGAGGGAGCAAACTTTGTTCAAACCTCAAAGCTGTCGTTCATAAAAGTTTAAAAAAATGGCGAATTAAAATGATGAATGCGAAAGAAGCAACCATACTTCTGGAGTAAATCTCTGTATTTCTGGTAAAATTTGATGTATGTTTAGCTCCCTTCCTTATTATAAACGTTTCCCTGTAAGTTAATGTCATTTAAATCAGAAAATTAATTGTACAAAACTTAATTGTGATATGTAGACACCGCATGTGGGTGATAAAGGCATTTCTTTCTCCAGAAAAGGAATGTCATCCCTTTTAAAGTGAACTTTCATGAACAAATAACCTTGTTCAATTGTTAAACATCAGGTGCAACAATGGCGTAAATCAGATTAAATGAGAAAAATGTTTTCGTTAACAGTTTTTTTTAATATGGGACTATTCAAAGCAAAAGCATTCTCGAAATATCTGTAGATATTATTGTATACATTAGCAAAGGAAAGGTTTGCGTAAAGTAACCTGTCGCGGACGTACTATCGGCTTTTTCTTCTTAAAATACGCCACCTAATTCTGGATATATATGATGATTTATCGTTCTTGGTCCTTTCGAGTGAAGTCTTTCACGAATCGGTGGGCGACACTTCTTGCTATGTGGTTTAAGCAATGAAGAAATGAACATGCAATGAGAGATTTATAGATGGTGCGTAAAAGAATATTATACACTACCTGTCGATAAACTCAATTTCCAGATTGAACTGTATTCTATACTCGACATTATTGAATGCTGACAGTTACTGAAAGCAAGCTCAGGGTTTAGATTCCTGAAGATAAGACATCAAGCCTCTCAACACGAGATGTTCTCAAACACAGTATTTTCGACAATTAAATAATGGGTCGTCAATAAACGTAATGAAAGACAGGGTGTATGCAATGCCAGATAAATTAATATTAGTGTAAGAAAGCGAAATGTGTATTGATATACGTACTGGTAACAAAAACAAGTTTTAATGTTCTGACTACAACGTTTATCTTTGTGGATAAGCTTGTTTAGCGGAGCAGTGAGATTTAATTAATCATATTTAAATTTGTCAACAAATGCTTGTTCGTCTGTATGATGTATGGGTACTTTTTGATCATGTTATAAAAACATGTTCTGTGTTGATATTTATATCAATAGTGCATTGTTATTCACTCATTCAATGGCACTTTTCCACCCAATATTGTTGACAGTTAAGCTACAACATTCGTGATGTCTAAATACAGCAGCAACAAGACAGTGTTGTGTTATTTCAGACGAGGTTATTTTATGTCAATATTATTGAACCTTCCAAATAAACAAGCTTAACTCGAAACAAACAAACAGGCAATTGTTTTGTAGATACAATAGACATGTTCCCTGATAGCTGTGGATGATTATAAACATGAATAAAGCGACTTTCAAATATAATCTAGACTAAGTGAATGTTCTTTTTAATTGAACACAAAATTAACCCGCTATTGGTAAGGCGAATATAAAATCGCAAAAAAAATTCTTTGTCGGCATACAATATTTCAAGTCGTGAAAAGTTCATGTTTATAAGTTTAATAAACATGTTTGAAATAAATTCAACACTTCTTAATGCCACATATGCTAAAAAGAGTAAAGACCACATCAATTGTCTAACGTTGGAATGCATTACAATATCCTCACTGAGGCCATGTGGTTTATTTCTTTTCTGTAATTTTACTATATTGTGCAGTTGTTTTAATGGCTGCTTAAATGTCCAGATGGGCATCTGGAGCGATATCTATGTAAAAACTTTTCAATAATACAGCAGAAAAATCGAAACATCTCTTTTAGTTAACGATGCAAGAAAATAATCAAAGAAAAAGTTGATTAGAATGTGTCTACATAATTGAAAAAGTAGTATAGATGTGGTTAACGCACATTTTTGTAAAATGCTATATGTGACGTTACCGGAAGTGACGAAGACCAGAAATTTGGTCAGCGGAAGTCATCACAATTGGCGACACAAGAAGTACGCGTGAATAGGATGATAAGATTTTCTAACACTTTTTCCCGTACTTTTGGTTTTTGGGGGATTTTTCGAGTGTCGTTTAAGATTTACCCCTCTGGGTTGCTAGAAAAGGGTAAGGGAAAAGTCCGTACTATTTAGTATTAGATATTAAATATATGATTATGAGCAAGCGGACACGCGTCGGATTTTTTTTTTTTTTTTTTTTTTTTTTTGGTATTTTATCTTTGTGTATAGGTGGTTTTCAAAGTAGTTTTTGATTTTTACAGTTGCTAAAGGGCAAAGACCAAACTTTGAACAGTGCTTGTTTCCGCTCTGGTACTTACATACCATAGCTCGGCACTGCACCCGCAATGGAGAATTGTTTCAAGATTCTTTATAAAAAATTAAACATATTCTGAAATTTATTAGTTAAAACAGATTCATAGCACCGCAAATTTTATGCATGAATGTTAAGCATTTTCAGAAAATCAAACAAAAACATTAGAGACTTATTTATCCAGTCGTTCGCATCAAATAGCGAAATGATTGCATTTATTTTATGAATTAATATTTGACGTCATAGTAAGAGTCGTCACAATATATACAACACGTCATGATGTACGAAATTCCCCCGAACTAATCAAATAGAAACACAAGAAGTAATCCGAAGTGTAGGTGACTGTGTTTATAAAGGAAGGCAACCGAAAGGTTAACACTGTATGACGTTGGGCAAAATTGTACTGTGGTAGTAAATATTACATCTTGCGCGAGCGAAACAAAGCTTTGTTTCCGTGTATAATCGATCATTTTGACGGATTTCCGTCTTATTAGGGACCCCCAGCTTTGCCCTCTACCCTCTACTCAAGGATAGATATGTTCTGCGCAAGTACGAGTGTATTCTTGATATGTTTACGGGTTGTGTCGTCTTACTGTTTGGTATTTGTTCTGTCAATGATTCTGACTCTCCTTTCTCGTCATTTTTGAACAAAAGGAAATCACTGCTTTTATTTTCTTGTTTAATGTTGAGCACCAGACTTAGGTTTAGATAGTCGATCCAACGTCTTTGTTCTTTGATTTTATGGATCTTTTTACTTGCTGTGCGGTTCCATCAGTCCGTACAAAAGGGGATATAAACAACTAACTCTGATATCTATGTTCAGATACTTAATTGAACAAAAAAAAATTGAGGAAAAACTATTTCCCTCTTGCGATTCTGTTATTCACACGTTGTCGTTACTGTCATCTGTTCATGGTTGGCATAACAAACCAGTGCGTCGTCCGACATATATTTTCTTTTCACTACAGCTTACTTCCAAGATTCCATTGTATCATTTTTTTCTCCTTTAAGCGCATTGCTGTCTGAATAATCTTTCTGTTAACGAGATCGATTCTAATTTTTACGCCACATCATCTTTGCAAAGTAATGGTCACTCATTTCGTTCCTTCACTTTTCTGTCATATCGTAATCCAAACAGTATGCTTGTGGTTCAAGGTGGCCGTCTTCGACCAATGCTTTGACTTTTTTCTTGTGCTCTGATGTATCTTATAGGCTTTCTACATTATCCTGTTCCATGGACTACTGTCTTTTTAATCTCCCGTTTTCTTTATACCAGCTGTCGTCAAAAGAGATCTGGTATTATTTTCTCTGCTCCGAAACTGTCTAAAGATCGGTCATCATAAGCCTTCTGTAATAATCTGACGAACGTTGTCGATACGCCGGCTAACAGGGGATGCTTATCCTTCCGGAGCACCTGATCCCACTCCTGTTTTGTAAAGGAGTTCGTGGATTCCAAACTTTTGTTCCTTTTGTTTACGTTTTTTCTTTTGTTTGTTTTAAATTTGTCTTGTCTCTTTGGACTATGCACTTTTGGTCTCTTGCATGGGTAATCTACACTGGACTAGGTACATTGAGTCTTTAATTTTTTGGCCAACTGTAAAGGAGCTAGGGTCTGAAAACCGTTTTTAGGGTCTGAAGTCAAGGTTTTTGCAAATATCTCAAACATGGTAAGAGATAGAAAGAAACTTTCAATTCAAAGTCCTTAGCAACATCAATATCCCAAAAAGTGTGAAAGATAGCTGATAACGTGTAATGGAGAAATGTAAAGTTTTACAAAATACAACTTATTTCATTTTGTACGAAAGGATCCAAACACTTTTTTTTCTCTTTTTCATATTAAATTCAGATAACGCACAAAATACCTCGGGTAGACCTACAATTGTTTTCTAAAAAATGACCTATATTTATTGTTACATTTGAAAGTCACATTTTAAGAGACTAATGATGTCTAAATTACAAAATAACCAATGTTGAATAGATATGGAGAATTTTCGTATGCTATATGTGCATTTCAGTAACTTACCTCTAATCAGTAATATTATAATCAAAAAGGAGAAGTCCACGATCCAAATATAGCCAAAGATATATTTGTACACTGCATGCTGTAGGCCTCAAGAAATCCCGTGGACGTTTTATTTGTTTGTTTGTTTTTTTTTTGTTTGGTTTGTTTTGTTTTGCTTTGTGTTGTTTTGTTTGTTCGTTTGCTTGTTTGTTTTCTAATTTATACTTTTAGAATAGATTTTTCTCATAGAAAATCATATCGCGTCTCCTATTTATATAGTAGAGACAAAGAACGGGTGGGAAATAATTTCATGAATTTATAGTTGCGCCGCATCAACACCATGTGAGGTATTTATGTTGAAAGCTCTTAAACGTGATGTTTTGGTACAACCAGAAATGAGATAGCATTCACTTGATTTATACCTTAGATTCACGGATATGATGACCAACAAAAATGCTTTTCTGTTATCATCTTCGCTTAAAACTTTTAATTATTTCTGTTTTTACTTCGAGTTATAGGCATTGTAAAACAGTTTTGGTGATGCAAAAGCTTGCCCAACTGCCAGTAACCCAAAATCTTTAACAATGATCTTGATTCTGCTTCAAGTATACTCAAAAGGGTATTAGTGCACTTTAAATGAAGAATTAGTATAATCTCAATAGACTTTTTGGACTGATGGGTGGTTTGCAATTTGTACCACAATTACAAAAAAAAATTCTTGTTTGGCTATTATATAATGTAATATTTAATACATATTGAAATTAGTCACTTTTTGGCAAAATGAAAAAAGTACAAAGTAATAGCAAAAACTGTCGTCCCACGCGAAGAAAATTCAATATCGGACATGCGGTACAGTTGCAAATTTGAGTTTGGCTCCAAACAGTATAAAAATAGAAGATGTGACATGATTGTCCATGAGACAGCCTCCCATCAAATGACAGTAGAATTTAAACTTCTACAGGTCCCATTATGGCCTTCAACAATGAACAATAGTCCATATCATAACGGAAGCTGTAAAAGGCCTCGAAATACAAAATGGGATACTATAAATAAAACACGACAATCGACCTAATCTTATGCAAAAATGGTGAACATATAACAATAAATGACTAACAAAACAACGACAACCACTGGACTACAGGTTCCGGGCTTGGGAAAACTCTTCTACTCTTCTTCCTCCCACTATTCAAATATATTTTTCTGCTTAAATAATTAATTTTTGAAAATGAAGATAATCATGTTCTTTGTTCTTACTTTTCATTAAGTTTAGACCTTTGTAACTAAATCTTAATTTCCTGATGAACTTTTCACTCACTAAATGTCACAAAAATACTAATTTTCAGTGTCATGAATACGCGGTGGCTTTCTTTATAATGACCTAGATTCGTCTCTGCACTATTAAACATCTACTGAATACAGTTATTTAGTTGAAATGTCTACTGTTCGATTTTGGGCGTCCATATCAATTTTGTACACAAACATCCAGGAATTTGGCACTTTTAAGAGAAAAATACTGTTATCAAAAGTTTGAAAAAAGAATGACGAACAACGAACACACTTAACTCCTGTTAAAAAGTTACATTCTTGCAGAAATAGTAAAATATTCCTGGTATTTTTGTCGAAATGATAAAAATGAATTATTAAAATACTGATATAAACAGCATTTTCAAAACAACTTAGTTTTGTGTTTCAAAGTTTAAATTTTGTGTTCTAAAATGTATACACCGTACCTACTTGTTTAGTGGCGTAAAAAAGTAAAAAGACATAATAGTAGGTACAGACTATCCAGTGAACCGGTGGGCTATCATATCAATTAGTAATATTATACGTATAAATAATATTGTTATTATGTTTTATAATCAACAAGCAGACTAATTTTTCTTTGGTTTAGGCTTAAAAACATAAAAATGCAATATTGTAAAGGATAACTGCAACTAGATATTAAGATTTGTCATGAATTTCTGAAATTAGTGGTGTGCCTGATCGTTGTTGCATTAATGCTATATGTTTACTTTTTTATAAACACAGTGGGCTTGTTTAAAATAAAACTTACCTTAAAATATCAACATTTTTCAACACACCTCCAAAATACTTACCCGGTAATAGAATTTTGAAAAAAACCTGAATACACTCAGATATGCCGAATTACAAATATTAACTTTTCAAAATACCATCATTTTTTATCATCTCGGCAGAAAAAAGAAATAACCTGAAAACAATGCCGAGCGTTTTTGATAGAATTTACAATGTATTTCCTTAAGTAAAAATGGACCTAATGAAAACAACAATTGCATACAGGTGATTTAAGCCAAAATTGTTTCAGTACATGACATGGTTGCAAAAAAGTTCTGCAGAGGTTTAGTTGAAAAATACAAGTTTACCAATGTTTAATTAATATTTATGGTGAATTTGATATAATACATTTCAAGGAGTAACATCTCATCAGTAGCATTTTAACAAAAACATTGAAAGTCCGAGTTCATAATAAAATAAGAACTAAAATCATACCAAATCGAAAAAGGAAGAGAAATCCGAAGGTTGGCAAAACTACAAGGAATTTAGTGCAATTTTTTTCGAAGCCTTTCCGTTTTTTTATCAATAAAAACAGTTTTAACCATGACCCGATTATCTAAGCGGCTATTATCATTTTTATTTGAGTTCGAAAGCAGGCAGTTTTTTTTTTAAATTTATTCTATATTTCACAATTTGCTCCCTGTACATTTACATATATATTACCTTTGATAAAAACATTTTATCAGTGAATAAGAAGAAAAAAATTGCGCAGCACAAATGATTCAACTTTCTTACTTCGAACAGAAATTAGTCATACATACTGTTGAAAATATCAGGACGATATTTTACACGTATATTTTGAATAACAACCGTTAAATATTTAACCACGTTGAAAAGACATTCGCTTTTCATTCTATATCTATTAATTTGACAATTATGACAATGCGAGTATATCATTGATGTTTATTTACCTGAAACTGGACTATTTCATCTAATTTTACATAGATGCCAGTCGTAAGTCACAGCTTGTGTTTCCTATAATGAACTTTGTTTACAGGTATCTCAGTAAAAAACTGCTTGAAACGATGTTTGGTGTTTTTTAAGGATGAGTAATGTTAGGTTGTTCGTTACAAGTAAAATCCTTTATTTTAATGTTAGCCTTTTTGGTTTTGGTATTTTTGAATTCTTAAAAGTATATAAAATATGTAGCATTACAGCTGTTTCATTTAAAAAAGATATATTTTGAAAGAAAAACTTTTAAATGATATAATACGAAAAGTTTGTCAAATATGACATAGAAATCAAACGTTTGTTCATGAGCGTTGAACTATTGTGGACTCACGTCAAAAATTTACGATTTTACAATTTAAATTACCAGGTCTCTTCAAAGCAATATCATAGAAGAACTAGATTTTGAGCTGTGTTCACTGTTACCTAATCTAAATGTTCTGTAAGTATATTTCAAATTAAGAGAAATTAGGAAAATAAATTATGTGAGACAGATAAAGGCGTCAATTCAGTTTCAAATATTTTCATGATCTAAAATTTAATAAACGCTGTTTAGTTAGGAACAGAAAATGATGTTCTTTAGCCCCTGACGTTTTCATTGAATGAGCCTGGTGTCGCGTGAGAGACAAGATATTAACAGATTTTCATCAGACTTACCCATCTCACCCACTTTGATGCATATTTTAAAATGAGATTTTTATTTTTATTCTTTGAATTTTTATCGGTTAAATCCACATTTTGAAATTCGTAAAAATTGGAAATTTGTGAAATTTCAGAGTTGAATGTGAGATAACGTTGCCTTATAAAAGTCATCAGTATTTTGTAAATATTTAGTTTTTTATTTTATTTCAATTTTTTTTCTTGAATATCATAACATTTTTAGATTAAGTCTAATTTTCGAAATGGAGCTGATTGCATTGTGTTTGCTGTTTTTTAGGTATATAGGTGAAAATCAATTTAAAAGCATACCGGAAGGCTTTTTCACAGATTGTTTCAACTTGGTTACCCTGTAAGTAGTTATTAAAGAATGCTCAAGAAACTTTTTCAGGCATTACTACATGTACTATGTTTGACGAGAATGCTGTTCGTCAGTCACAATCTTAATCTGGCAATAATTTTCAAAGAAATATTCGGTCTATTTGCTTTATTTGATACATACTGCTCAATGGTACACAAGAGACAAACGTATGATTTTCCGTTTGGTGGGACATTTTTATGTCTTTATAATATCTTAAATAATACCTCGTCTAGAGACAAACTGTTGTGTCAGTAGATGACTAAATAAACTGAAATTTATTTGTGAGGACACACTATTTGACATAAGGTGGTCTACTAAGACATGTTATATTCCAAAAGAGGTTATCCTATATAAATCATGTAGAATGATGACAATTTGACACGTCTACCAAAAGAGCATGTTTCATAATACAAAATTACCAATGTTTAATAAATATGGAAAATTTAGGTATGCTATATGTACATTTCAAGGAGTAATCTCTCATCAGTAGCATAAACATCGGAAATCAAAGATTCAAATATAGCAAAAGAAGTACTCAAATAAAAAAAATCAAAATGGGAAGCCAAATCCGACGGCAGGGACAACTACTAAGTGCCTTACTCTTCAAGGCCTTTCTGTTATTTCAGTGTTTTAGAATTTTAGCAAATGCAGCAAATTTCTGTAAAGCATTGTTTGATAAATTTTATGTCAGACAGATCTGACAACTGGGCTGGTGTATACCCTCGGGGACCAATGTTGCACCAGCAGAGGTATCGACCAAGTGGTTTCAATATACTAAAGTACTTTTCCGTTTGTTTTAGTCAGATAGACCTAAAGTCTAAGGTATGACTCTTTTTCCCGAATATACCATGTATGGTGACCTGAAATATATTGATACTTATATACAAATGTACATATATGTGTACAGATATAAATAAATTAAATCATTTTCTAAAATTAATTGTAATTAAGTTTTTTCGTCAACAGTAAATGAGCGACGAATACAAAGGCTCTATCATAATGATAAGTCTTTAAACCTAATGTTTTGCAGAGTATCTGTTTGATTCTATCAGAGAAAATAAATACAATGTAGTGTTCTACCCGCAACAAAATGTATCATTTAACATCTCATGTATGAACAAAAACAAAAGAGAAACGCCGACTACAGTGTACGGCTGGCGTCAAGGCGTTCTAGTAGTAATTGTTTACAATGGGTGATAATTGTCCATAAATGATGGGGTTTTAAAGGTAGTCAACCAGCAAATGATCACCATTCATTAGAAGTTTCAGTTTTCTGGTGGTAAGATTTTGGATAGAAATAGTATTCTCTTTAAGCAAACGAATAGGCAATGAAAAGTAATATAACCTAAATGATGGCACGCCAAATATGCTGCGGAGTAACCTGGTACTAAAATTTGCTTAAAAAAGAAAATAATAATAATATATATGAATATATAGAACAAAAGATATGGTTTAATGATAAGATATGATGAAAATAACATTCTGATTGAAATACATTAACCTTTCGATAAGAGTGTGAGGAAATATTCAAATTCTACAGATCTCAAGCAAGGTGGTGTTCTTCTATTGCTTACTAATGCTGTATAAATATTGTGGATTTCGCTATAGTTGACATTTGCTTCAAGTTAAGAAGGAATACCTAGATAACAGCGTGGAAAAAAGAAGTACTTTTAAAGTATAATTATTGATTTATTTATGTATATTTTATATTTTGATCGAAAACTAAATTAATTTGAAAATTCTGAGCCAAAAAAATCTTATTTACCTTTTTCCAAAATAAAATGAAATCACTCAAAAATGTTAAAGCAAAAATTTAGATTAAAATAACGTTACTTGATTTCAAAATTGCCAAAGACGTTATCAGAGCAGTTATGACTCGGCGCCGGATATAAAATACGTTCGTTCGCTTTGTATAAGTTGCACCTATCTCATACTAACAAAAACGCGTACGGATTCTCTGTATTTACGACTATTGACATCGGCAGGATCTTGCAGCATATCGTGGCTTTAAAGTCGATTTGTGCAATTATGTGACTTTGGCACATATATGATACTCTTTTTCTACATATCCTAATTGTAAGAAGGTACTGCATTAACGTAACGCTCATGATTGTTTCAATCAAGAATTAAAATTTGTAAAACAATGACGTTGCAGATATATCTTGTTTTTTTATTTACACACTATAAGTTTATCCTAGCAAATTAAAACTTTGAAAAGGTTAACCAAATGATAAAGCATAAAAAATTACGAAAATGTATATATTAAAAGAAAATATTTATGTACAGATAAAAAAATTTCCAAGAACTATTTGATAGAAAAACTTCAATCAGACCCCACGACACCACCAACAGAAGCTAAGGAAAATTCTACAATTTAATTTTTCATGAACGCCTTGAACATGTTCCTTGTCACAATGTATCACATATCTATAAAACCTACGACTCAGGGTCAGAGATTACATATACAATTTTTGTGACTAATCTCCAAAAGTTTTAACTTTTTTATATCATTAAGTAGCGTAGCAGTAGATTATTGCGAAAATCTATATTTTTTTCACTGCTATTAAATAATATCAGATCCTATAAATAAAATCTGAAGAATAAAAAAACAGAGTTTTTGGCAAAATGAAAAGTTAAGAAATGTCTCTTTGCAAATGATTTGTAAAGCCCCAATTATAAAATATTGTTTAAAATAACAATTAAAAAATGGTTTATGTGTATTTATCAAAATAATATTTGATAATATAAAATAAGTCACCGCAAAACATGAGATACATCTTTTTTGTTCAATTAATTTAACAGAAAAAACATTTACCAGGTAAAAAACTAGAGACTCCAGGGAGCCTGTAATCGCTCAAACAGCCATGTATTTAAACTTTGTGCCGATACCCTAAGAAACATTTATACAAATTTACATCTAAATCCATTCAGTAGTTTCAGAGGAGAAGATTTTTAAATGTTTAACTTCAAAATTAGCTCAAATACGTCTAAAAAGGTCCAAAACTACTACAAGAGATATTTTTTTCCACACAAGGTTCACCACAGACAGATTTCATTATGCTGAACACTTTTACCCTATTTCAGAATTTGGCTAAAGTTATATGAGATGAGATATATGCGAAAATCTATGGTCAAACTCCTATGTTCTATTTTTAGTAACAGCAGCCATGTTTGACAATGGATCAAAAATCGAAGCACAAACTTTGTTCAGAATACCCTAGTTAAGACAGCCATGTTTTTTAACGAATCAAAAATCGAAGCATAAACTCTTTGCAGAATACCCTAAGAAACATTCATACAAAGTTGCATCAAAATCCATTCAGTAGTTTCAGAGGAGAAGATGTTTTCTAAATGTTAACGACGACGACGACGTACGCCAAGTGACGGTAATAGCTCGCCTGGCCTTTGGCCAGGTAGCTATAAATCAGTTGAAGGGGTAACTTAACACCATCATTAAAAAACTCACTTGTTTAATTTGCTTTATAATTTATTTTGACATAACTCATAAATTTCTAAAGATTCCAACCAGAATTTCACTAAAAAGTTTTCAAAGATACATAGCAATTTTTAATCATTTTTTATCACAGCGGTTTATTAATTTTGATATCAATCTTATACATTTAAAACGTTTGTTTTATTTTTACAGAGGTGTGGGTTCACTTTTAACTCTATATTCATTTTATTATTTCTCTCAAATGATCAATTTACTTGAAAATTCAGCAATTGTGGAACAATTGGTTCAAAATAGATGATAATTGAAGCATAGGAAAAAATGTATCTCCTATATTTATATTAGTTAAACAGCAATTGAGTGATCACATGCACTTTAAAATTTAACTGCATCGATATTTTTTAGTTCGGTTTCGATAGGTAAGGTTAAAATTAGAATGCTAGCTACATAACTAAGAATTTTTGTCGTTAAAATCATTAACAACAGCAATGTTTGTAAAGGATATAAATGATGTTTGGTATCGGATACCTTATAAACCTAACACAGCAGTTTTGTTTCATTTATCTTTAATCACTTAACATCATTTTTACAACACTTTATAACTACAAACAACGTGTTAAGCGGCCAGAAAAGATGTGTTACGCGACAAGAAAGATAAAACAACAAAAGAATTATCAACGCAAATTTTCGAAAACAAAACGCCATTTACCTAATGTTACAAAAACTAAATGGACTATTTTAGACCTTTCAGAATCCAGTAATTTTTACACAAAACACCATTTATAGTTAGAAACAAAAAATAAATATTGTATTTTAAAACCGATTTCTTTTACAAAAGGATGAATTAATATGCGTGATTTGAGACAGTGATAGAAGGGACACGAGTTAACAAATACGTAAATAACAAATCGGTTTTATCCACTAAAGATGTTTAAACAGATTAAGTGTTCTACACTTATTTCTTTCAATTTACAAAATGGACTGATGAATACTGATAAATCAGTGGTCGGGACTGAGAGCCTGAGAATAGATGGTTACGATTCGGAGTCTTTATTAAAGTCATATGCCATGCGATATGATAAGAAGATGTTGGCAAACTTCTGTAGGATGCAGCTACAAGTATTGTCTCGTATTATTTCATGGCGGTCCTCAATGCTTTTTTGGTAACTGATACTTCACAACGTCTTATTTTTTTAGTGATAATGTCATTGTTTTCCAGTTATTTATAAATATATGAAATATAACCGCTTTTCGACTGTTTTAAGTAAGTACCATTCAATATAAAATAAAATGTTTCCACTTATGAATGGAAAAAATAACTGCAAGTGTCTAATTAGCACCATAAGACTGGAGGTGTGCTAAATGATGCTTCAACGTAAAGCTTTTTATCAACGGTTAAAAACGGGCGTCAGTGTTACAACGATACAAACTTTGCTAGAGACCGCTTAAATCAAATGTTTATCTAAAACAATCAACGATCGGTTAGAGTAATTCCAAAATGTTTGTCTTCACTTCGTTTCATTTTTTCACATTCAATACTATTTGAAAATCAGACTGAAAGACATTTAAAAGTAAAGTGTAGAATACCTATGCGAGAGATCAAAAGTACTTAGTCCAAAGATTCAAGACAAACCTGAAACAAACTAGATGATAAACAAAAAGTACAACGGCTTGGACTATACGAATTCCTGAACAGGAATGGTATCAGTTCTCCGAAAGGGTAAGCAGCACCTAACCCGCGCGAGGCACCTGTTGTTAAATCTCTAAAACTGGTTAACATATATCCGAGAATTTTAATACCTGTAACAGGTCCTCAACTAGTTGGGATACAATGATACCATATGGATCAACCAATTTATGATGGCGGCCATAAAATTATGATTTCAACCTTCATTAGACGACTATCCTTGTTGTAGTGATGTACACAACGACAGCAATATGCTCTCTTAAGAAAATCCTGATACTTGGAACACTCACGAGAGCATCAATCAACTGCAATTATGGAGTCCGATGGCAGGGGAAGCAGAAATGTTGCCACATAAATAAGGGGTGATTGCCATAGGAATGTTGAAGCCATCCTGAGTATCGTACTCTTAGAAACTAGTTTTCCCTTTTGCAATTTCTAGGGATAAATCGAGGTATAAAGCAGATTTGTTTGAGTCTGTGGTCTCTTTAATTTCTAAGTCGCAAATATTTGATATAAGGAATAGAAGAACCTTACTTTATTTTATACTTGTAAGTAATGTAAAAGTCGCATAGGCATTTAAGATGCTTGATGTTTGAAATGACATCTTTTTGTTACTTTTTCACAACTGCGCTCAATTTCTCAATATAGACCTTGAATCGAATGAAGAAGACGTAGTACGATCGTTTGGTTTTTCGTTGCACTATATAAATTTTATACTTTCAGTAAATAAATGACCATGTTATTGCATTTATCCTATCGAATCAGAAATCAAATATATCACATAATGTAAAAAGTCTGCTTCAACTTCCATCTTGAAATCAAAATTAAGAACGGCTTGAAAAAAAGTTTTACGACAAGAGAGAGTTGATTTTTCTTTTTTAATTTTAAACTTTCTGTTCATGTGTGTAGTAATATATGTCTAAGTTGATTGTTTAGAGGGGTTTGTGCTTTCTACTGACAAAAAAGTCCATTATCGAATGTCATTTATTGTGGAAAGTTATAAGTCATCAATGGGATTTTTAAAAAAAAAATTCCCAGGTGACTACTTTATTCTTTTTACTCGAATAACCAATACGACCAACTGTGGTCATTTCATTTCCAAACCGCTTTCAAACTACCATTGACTTTGAGTACTTATAATGCGAGTGGATAAGGATTTGCTTAGTCTTTTAGAGCACTCGAGCTTTCTATAAATTTAACGAAATCGAGAACCTAATACTTTGAAACGCATCTTCAAATCAATACACAATGGCCTGTTTGGTATCTAATGAAATTTAAACACTAAAATCCGATTGAACTTGTTTAAATTGACACCGTAGAGAAGGAAAACTTGGTTTCTTGATCGATTGCTTTTGGGTTTTTAGCTGGCAGACAACAACTGCGAGTACACTTGTGATGTCGATACTTCTGTTGTATCTTGTATTAAGTTTTAATTAAGTCGCCCAAACGTTAGTTTGGAAGACTTATTGTTTTTGTCCCGTTTCTTATTATTATTATTATTATTA
>JAULBM010000023.1:3741672-3765390 GCA_032357055.1 Geukensia granosissima | reverse complement strand
ATTTTGTTGGCCATGGTCTTGTCTGTCCTTGACTTAACGATTTCTGTCTGCCCCTTTGGTATCTTCGAATTCCTTTTTAAACTTTCTGTGTGCTTAAAATCTGATATATTAATTGAAAGATTGGTGACTGACAGTACCCTGGCAGAAATTATCTTCAGACTTCATAAAATTTGATAAAGGTTTTCAAATATTCACTGACCATAACTTTTACAGGTTAATTAATTGGGAATAGTAAATTAGTCCCCTAAATCCAGTGTTCGTGATAAAATCAGTGAATGTATTGTCAAGAAAATACCTGACATTCAATTTAGATAAAGAGCTATTATGTAGTGGAAGAAGAGTGTCATTTCTTATCAACATGCACAAATTAGATAATAAGTTAATGAGGATTTTGCCTCAGGTGATAAAGATATGTATTAGTAACCATGTGAAATATGTTCCTTTACTGAATTATATCCCTTAAAATTAATATATTTATTAAGTTTGGTACTTTATGGGAAAACTCATACACAGCTAAAATATTTATGATTTTTTATGAACACATATTTACTAAGGTATTGAATCTGTTGCTGGTATTTCATGAATAATGCAAACAAAAAATGTTGAGATAAGTTCTTTTACTGCATAACATTGGTAAGATCATAATTGAATGATGAAAAATAATTTATCATTTTTTAAAAATCAATATTTTAAAATTTTATATTATATATTTACTACAAAAAGTTATAGGGTAAATGCTAAGGATATTAACATTTAGAAAAAGATATTTTTTGATATAAATTATTCTGGTTACAGATTTTTTATTGCAAAAGAAGGTTTGCTTCTTTTAAAGTTAGAAGTTAAATAAATGGCTATTATTTAACTGTAATTAAAATAGTATGTGTATTTTATTATTGTTTTTAGTTTATTAAGACAGAATTATCATGTCACATGACTTAGATTTTCATGTCACACTTGTCTTTTGTACATAATTACTGCATGTAATTGTTGCCTATGACCCTTGGGGCTCCTGTAGTGAAGGAGGGAGATTGTTCTAAATTTATCCAGATCAGATCTGCCTTGTTGACATGTGTTATTGTTTAAGTGACTACTTTAAATACATAATTATGGCACAGTTAGCTTTAGATAAAAGTGATAGGGTACAAAAACTGGAAAGTTGTGTACCATCTTGTCATAATATCATTGACAGTTCACATCATAACTTGTACAACCAGAATATAATTCCATCTAATAATCTTATGTTCAGTCTTACAGAAATCACTCAAAATGAAGAGTTGGTATTTTTTATGTGAAAAATGAAATTTATTTTTTCTGTTTTGAATAGTGTCTATATTCTAAGACCATTGTTTATTTCATGAATTTCTAGAACTGAAATGCTCATTAGTACAATATGTTATGAGAGCTTACATTTCATTGACTATTATCAAAATTGTTTAAAATCCTATCACTGTAGAATACATGTAACTTTTTCATTTTAGATTATTATGCAGTAACATCCCCTTGTAATCCACACTATATGTCAATGATGGAGCATGTTTATGAAGAGATAGTCAGCCCAATTAAACAGATGAAGCTGGAGGATATACCACAATCCAGTTCTACACCAAAAGCCAACCATTCCTGTCCTAGTCGAGCATCATCAGGGACTGAAGACTCTTACCCTGGAAGCTGCAGCTCACAACAGAGTGGTGGACGACCTTTTGGTGTCCTTGTACCTGGTAACAACAACCAACAGCTGGTACCCAAGTCAAAGACAAAGCCACTTAAAGTTTTACAAAATCAAGGTATACACAAGTTGCATGTATTCTGAACATATATTCTTTTTGTTTTATACTTTGTCAGCTTTCTTATACAGTAGTAATGTTTTGACATAATTGTTTATATTTAAAAAGATGATGGAAAAACTACCAATAACAAAATTATGGTAAATTGGTTTTGGGAAAACACTGTGTAAGAATAGCTTTTTTGAAGCATCTTGCTATTTTTTTGTCCAAAAGATAGAAACTAAAAATCGATTCCTAGTAAAAGAGGTGATTTTCTCCCCATGTTGCAGTGTATGGTTGTTAAAGAGGGGATTTTTTCCCATGTTAGAATGTTTAATCAAATCAAATTTCTTACCAACTCTTTTGAAATATTTAAACAGTAATTATCGTAATAAAAGTTAAGAGATTTAATGACATGATGATAACTCTATAATGATAGAGTGGACAGTATAATCTGTGACATTACACAACAGGGTCACTTATCAGTTAACTACCTCCATTTCCTGTCTGTAATAGATTTAGCCATTGGATCAGTTCATGTTTAGCCTCAGTGGTCAGTGGGTATTTCCTGGACTTTATATTTCCTGGCAAAATAGTCACCTACTGGGTCCAATTGACTAAGTGATAATTTTTTAAACATTTTTGTCAAGTTTTGTATAGTTTGGTTACCGACCCCTACTGAGATAGTTTCAGTCTGTTGTCAATTTTATGGCCATTAATGGTCATTTTCCATATGTAACTTTTGTTTTCAGTGAAAAAGAAATGTGACATTTAAACTGAAAATATAATTTATGCCAGTATGTTCATTTTTGTGTTGTACTTCAGTGAACAACATGCTAAATTATCCATAGCGAATTCCTCATCTGTAAATTTAATATGATTAGTAAAGCTCCCATACAAACCATCTGTTTAGGAACATGCTAATTGTCAATTAATGGTTTTAATGTAATTTTTGCGATTTGAACTTTTCTTTCCATCTTTGTTAATTACTAAAATTTTCATGGCTAAAATTAATGTATTTATTTATTAATTAGAAGTTGCTCTGTTGGACAAGATGGAAAAATTCAATTTTTACCCTTTTGAAATTCTTAAAAAATTTCATACTGGGCACCTGTAGATATAGAAACAATTATGTTTCAATTAAAAGATGTATTTTCAGTTTCATAGAAAATGGTCAATACATATTGTTTATATGACAATAAAACTTTATATAGAGTGCTTTCATTAATAGAAAGTAATACAATTTTGGCAGATAACAGAAAAAAGGACAAATTAATAAGTAAGGAGATGAAGCGTATTATAACTTGTGACAGGTGTATAGCAGGGCTGATCACTTTCTCCCCTTCTAATTGACAACAGTTTTCATCAGTATTTATCTACTAACATTGTTAACATGTTTTCCTATTAATCTATTAGCTGTGATTATTTAGATAGTCTCAGACTGTCATACCATGGTTGTTACAAATTTTATTCTCAAGAGAGGAGAATTTGGTCAGTTTTGTTAGATCATTTTGTTTACTAAGGGAAAATTAACTGATAATGCTTCTATTAATAGAGACTCCTCTTTAATTGTCCCTTTTACAAATTTAAGGCTTATTGAAATCATCACTCATAAAGATGGGAAAGTGGGGACAGCAAAATGTTATTTTTTAAAGAACTTTCTCTCTACCAAGAGATCTTTTTTCAGATAACTAGACCATAAAGATCAAAGTTTTATCTTTTGCAAAGGGTCTTTCATCCATATGTTCCAAAAAATATGTAAACAGATCATTGATATTTAAACAGGTTAGGATTGAGATACAATCTGAACTGTTAGAAGTGGTCAGTCGTCATCTGTAACCCTAGTCATGTCAAATTTTTGTTAGAGATAAAAACTCTAGCTTGTAAAATCACCATAAATTTGTATGCTGTCAAATTCCCACTGTTTTCATTGATGAAAATGGACAGTTGACCAGGACATTCTTGACCTTGTCTTTCTGATGGTCATTGATAATTGGGACAATTAAAGGAGACTGACCCTTCCAGTGATCACTGGACAGTTGGCAATAGTCTCAAATTTTATCATTTTTTGACAAATTTGATCCAATCATTAAAATTTGACATTAAGTGATTTAAAAATTTTGACTTTTATGAACTTGTAAACTGATGTGAAAATTTTCAAATTTGGTGAGAACAGCTCTGAAATTTAATGCCATTTTAAAATATTTCGGTAAAATAATTAGTGGGAAAATTTGAGTATTAAAACATGAACTTATTTTGACATTTTAAAGTGTGAAATGTACTGGTTTCCAAGTCTAAACATGTGGTTATCTCAATTATAATGTGTAAATACAGAAATAATGACCAGTCATTATTTAAAATCAGTCTAATTCATGTGACTTTTAAAACTATTTTATGGAAATCAAATTCAGTAATAAAAATGTAAATAAGATACTCCTAAATTGAATGTGTAATTTTATATATTGAATTGAAATCTGGTCTGATAATAAATGTTCATTGTTGATTATCATTTCTTCTCAAACTGGACACTGGTCAAGCAGTTAAATTAATAACAGATAATTTCTGGAGACTGGTCAGATAATTTAAGCCTGGTTTTGTCAAGTGTTGTATTTCAATCCAGCTTTTATTAAGGAAATAAAATTTATGGAGATTGAAATTTTGGGGGTAAAGTAATCCTGGTCAGCATTCTTCTTCAGGCATTTCTAGAATTTTTATGCATAATATAGTAGGCTATGCTATCTTCAAGCAATCAAAGAGCCTTTTCCAAACTTGGACTTAAAATGAAGTATTATCAAATTTAAGATATCATCCAAAAATATTAGAAGATTCAGCCATACTTGCCACATTAAAACAATTTCAAATGTTTGCATTTTAATATAGACCATGGTTGTTGCCTTTTGTACTGAATTAATTTGTCTCAACTTTATGAAACAGTAAAATTTTAAGGTCAATCTGAATCAAAGGTTTCTAAAACTCTTAAATAGATTATTTAACTTTCATTGAAGTGGTATTTGTTTGCGGTTAACATCTTGTTAAGAACGCGTGCCTGTTGTATAGGAAATTTCTTTATTCACAGGGAGTAGATTTAAATTTTTGAATTTTAGAATTAAATTGATAGCATAAGGTTGATATTATTTGACTTTTTGTTCAGGTGTAATGGTCCATGATTACTTTACATCAGGGATGAAACCATAAGAAAATTAATCTAGATTTGATGTGGAGGAATTTTTATCAAATTACAAAATAGTTTCAGGGACCAAGCACCTTTTATTAAGATGGAATATATTTATATCATGTCCACAGAAAAAATGATATTTTCAAAAGGTCAACAGAAAAAATAGGGAAATATGTTTCTATTTGCATGCTGTTCATTTTAATTGCTGTATAACATGTTGCTGATATCTATCTGCTCACTGTCATACTGTTTATTGCCTGAGAGGCAGGTGTAACTGTCACATGGTTTTGATATTCAAATCATAAGGTCCATTATGGGGAAATCATTACGAATTATTTATTTCTTTCTTCACACAAGGAAATAATTGTAAATGTATTAATTGATAACCTATAAATAAATTTTCTTGGTAAACTGCAGAAGTAATAAATTTTTTTTTCTTTGTCACAGAATTGAATTTCCTCTAGGTTTCCCCTTAATAGCACTCTCTGGTTGAGATAACTGGGGGCATCACCTGTAATCATCCAGCAGCTGGTTCTTCTGAATTCCATCACATAAAATGTTTTTTTTTTAATTTGGAATTTTATTATATGACAATGACATGCTTATACATAACATAGCATTGTGGGAGCCTATATAAAGACTAACAATAAGCTATTGTTATTTGCGCGTGCCTCTAAAGTTATACTAGTACTTCTGACTTTCAACCTTTATTAATATTGAATTGTGGGATTTACTTCTTTAAAATTATTATTTACCCCAAACTGAAGGTTAGGTTTATTACCTCAAATTAAAGATTATTACAAAGGCAGATTTAGAGCACCTGTTATGGGCATGTATACCCTTATGCCAGAGGTCATGGACTCTCTTAATAAATGTAGAAAAGTTCTTTTTTTTAAATATGAAGTATTGTCTTACATAGTTTCATTTACAAAAAATAGATGTTTAGTTGTGACTAACATAATCACAACTTAAATTTAGTCCATATACACCAGTAGATGATAATATTGATCTTAATTTCCTGCATTATGAACTAGCAGCTTCATAATGTGTTGAGATATTTAACATAAAGAAATGATGACAGGGGTATTTTATAACCTCTTTGACAACAGAAAATAAATCTTACATTGTCTTAGAAACTAACTGGAAGGAACAGATCATTTTATGGGCCTTTGATGTGAGGATGATATCAATTGTATTATAGATAAATATTGTCAAGGAGCTTAAAATATGGAAATATTATCATTATAAATATTATAGAGCACTTAAAACAAAGTCAATTTATAACATATTCAATTAAGTGGTAACTTTGATACATAACTTGCACAATTTTATTGGACCATTTATCAATATTATCCACTTAACCCTAAGTCCTCTTTCAGCAATTGATACAAATATTGCTAAATTTAACACTTGAAATTGTACAAATAGAAAGGATTACTATAGTATTTATAGTTATTGTCACTGGTATAAATTATAATTTGTTGACTTTTGACATATCTGATGTTTAAGTGCCTGGCATTTCAAGATCTTCACTCAAATACAGTGTGTAAGTTTACACCTGATTAATATACAGGTGATTTACAGGTGAAATATACATGTCTTAATATTTTAACCAATCAAAAGGCTTTGGTAATCAACAAGATTTGTAATTAATGTCAACAAAAAGGAAAGGGGATATATTGTGTGAATTCTATAGAAAGTTGGATGTGTTAAATTTAAACAGAAAAATTTATGTGATGAAAGGAATTTCTCCAAACATGGTGTTTAATGGTACTACTAAAACTTCTCCTAAAAAGGGAAAGTTTAACAAAGGTAAGAGACAGGCATAAGAAATAAAATGCTTGTTTATATTTATCTTTGCTAACCATGGGTTTTGTCACATCATTCAAGGGAGAACATGAAGCAAAGCCTTTGGTTCAGTGATTCAGTTAATTTTCCTGAATTATGTATCACTGTACAGAGTTATGTAAAAACGAAAAGATGTGGGGTGAATGTCAGAGAGACTGCATTCCAACAACCAGAAAATCAAAGTAATTTACATATTCATTTTTGATAGCATTTTGATAAGAGGTTAAATTTCATTCAAGATCTTTGATAAGTGTCATGTAAGATGTTTACTAATGATACTCAATTTATTCTCTTTTTATCTTTTTCAGGACAATTAAAAATTTCTGCTTATATGAATTTTGGACTATTGACAGTTCATGGTAAGAAATAATTCATATTTTTACTCCTTTAACTAATTTAATTTGTTTGTTTATTCAGTTATCCCTTTGATCAACTTGGCTTGGGATACAAACTGTTGTTGTAAAAATAAAAATGTTTTCACAACTAAAAGTAAGTTAAGCTATACTATGATCTCTTTATATCCAAACTACTAGTGGCTTCTTCAGTCATTCAAAATAATGGAATAATTGCATAATTTTAAGACACAAAACAAATTGACAATATCCTAAAATATCAAATAAATTGATACTTTTATTTTCAGTGGTACAAGCCAGACACTTGTCATCAAAACAGAAGCCACTATGTGATTCCTTTGTAAAAGTAAGTAATTTAATATATGTCCTAAGGGAAGTAACTGTTGGTCAGCATCAGTATCATTCAGTAGAGATAATATGAAATATATTTGAAACATACTCTTTAATAAATGTCAAGAATAAGATGATAATCTATTAGACTGAAGAAATATCTGCTAATTAAGAAGTTATTTTACAAGTTGGGATTTGTAGACTTAAATTGTATATTTGTTTTAGATGTCTCTGATTCCTGATGACAGTAAGAGATGCAGATGTAAAACTGATGTGAAAGCCGAAAGTAACAACCCTCTGTATGATGAAAAATTCTCTTTGTAAGTGTAGATTCAGTGGAACAATGATTTAATCATAGTTTTAGCACAGATGCTAAAAAAATAAAATTATAACTGATTTTAAAGATGTCAAAATTTTAAAGTTTGTTATGAACAAGACAAAATTAGTGTCATACATTAGATTTAATAATTAGTGTATTTTTGTGTGTCAGAATTTATAACACCTATTTAATTAGTGTATTTGATCATTTATGATGATTGTTAATTAGTAAGAATTCTCCAGATACCATTTTAATATTAACAAAGTCCCCAGGTAAACAGTTTTCAATAACTTAAATAAACTTTGATTTGATTAAATGTGACAAAATTTGATTTTAGATAAAATTTATCTGGAAGTCAACTGCTTCAACCAATATTTTCATTTCAGAAGCATACATTTTGAATATTCTTTGTAAGATAAGTAAATAAATTATAAGTCTGTTTGATTAAGGGGGAGCCGTTTTCCATATATCTATATTTATATTAAAACAGTATTTTGTTACTGCTAATCCTCACACAGAACATCAAAGGATTCTTACCTGAAGATAATTACATAGATTCACACCTTTCTGTTTACCTTGGTAGTGGATTATCTTAATACTCTGAGATGAAAGGCAGTTCTCAATAGTGTCCATTTTAAGCCTTTTGAAATTAGTACATTTAAAGAAATTGTTAAAAGTTATCATCTTGCGCTTTGATAACAATAATAATGCAAATATGGACAATTTTATACTTTTTTGTAAATATCTTTTCAAAAAGAACATTTGTTAAAACAGATGTATTATATTTGAACGTGATTAACTTAAATAAGATTTATATCTTATTCTAAAAATGTAATAACCATACAAAATTTAAAATGTCAAAATGGAATAATTTTTCCCTAAGAAAATGCATATACATGGTTCTAAAAAATAATTACAGAGAAATTGTGTAAGATAAATGTTTCTCAGTTTAGAAAATGTCTCTTTTTTTTACTCATATTGTAATCCTTTGCCAAATTGAGGCTCAGAATTTATAATTAAAAAACCTTTGCTGTAACACTCAGAGTTTAAAATTAAATTACAAATTTGAATATATTTAAACTAAGTTTCACATCTTGCTGTAATATTCTAAATTGAAACATTTCTCAAAACATTGTAGAAGCTTAAGGCTATGTCTAAACATGATTGATAAGGAATGACCATTGTTAATCCCCTCTGCAGGATTCTCCCACTAAGTTTGTCTTAATTCCTCATACCCACATAGCATTTAATTATATGCGTCTTAGACACTCAACAGGGAATCTGGTTTAAATTGTCTAAGCTTATTTGGAACAATTTACAACATGTACCCGCATAAAATTATTATTTAATTTCTTTAAAAATTCTGCTCTCTAAAAAATTGGATTTGTTTAAATGGTAACAGATGTTGGTGTGGTGTGTTCTGCTGACACTTATTGAATCTTTATCTTTAAATTTAAGGTTCTCTTAGTTAATGGAAAATATCCTTTCATAACACCGGTATTCCAAGTCAAAGATATATTATACTGAAAAGGAAATTGTATATTTTTTTCAAAAATTTTATTTAATTTTTAGTGAACTTTTAGAAGAGGATTACCACAAGAGACTGTTCATTTCTGTTTGGAATAAAGATCAGACAAATAGGTAAGAACTAGCTAAAGGGTTATATATTCCCCCCTCCAAAGTGCTGCTGCTGTGTGGCTGTCCCTATTTTTTATCTCCCCTTATTATTTTTTTTATTTATATCAAACACTATTTAGAGTTGAAAGGTGTCCTTGGGAAAAATTCAGAGAACCTTAATTTTTGTCAGGGTGTTAGCAGAAACAATGGTATTGCATTTTTTTCTTGATTTGATATTATTTTAGAAATTAAAATCCCTATTCATTTTCACAATAAAACTGCAGTTATTGTTAAATATAGGAACAAGATCCTTATCAAATTTGTGAGTGATAATTTGTCAAGTAATTTTCCTTTTGATCTTACAGGTGTAAATCTTTGATCTTTATCATACCAGTTTAATGACAATGCACTGAATTATTATCACATTAGAACTGACAGAAAATTGAAATTTTGCAAATTAAAATGACACCTTTACAAGATTTTAACAATTGTCAATTCAAACTTTATTTAAATCTTTTCTGAAGAATTGAAACATTAAGATTTTATCTAGAAGTTAAGAAAATTGTCTTTTGATGTTGTTGTACTTTTTATGCATAGTTCTGAATTTTTTGTTAATCTGATAACTTTTGTTATTTTTAGTATGTGTGAATTTCTTGGCTCCATGTCGTTCGGCGTTCACCACTTATTAAATCCCAAAAAGGTAAGGTGTAATTTTGTATTCCTCCCCTTGGCTGAATGTCCAGTTAATTGGGTTCTAATCTTTAAAACTGTCAACAGGGGTTTTAAACAGTCAATATTAAAATGTAATAAAGTAAGAATTTTATTAAAATATTTGATACTTTATTCTAACAATAATTTTATACTAAGAAATAAAAAAATAAAAATTAGAGCAAATTTCAAAATCCTCTCTTTAAAGAGAATTTTTTTATAGTATTAGCTCAACCTTATTGGATCTTCCACTTTGATTCTGTGGTTGGAAATCTCAGTTCTGTTACCAATTAATTTTCCTCTGAAAACTAGGTATTGCAATTAATTAGGAATTTTTTTTTTAGAAAACTGAGAAATGTTTTAAATGACACTTGTCTATTTATTCATAGCATTAGACTCTTGTTTACTGGTAAGTCACATGGTGCATTTTATTAAAACAATGCAAAACAACTTAGCAAACTGGTGAACATGTCAAATGAAAATCAAGAAATAAATGCTAAAAAAGAGAAATATTTATGATAATATTTTTGCACAACAGGATGTGACCGGATGGTACTATTTATTAACGGAGGAAATCGGCAGAAAGAAACATCTCCAAGTGTCAAGTAAACAGAGACCCCATCTACAGGTCAAACGTAAGTAACCTTAGTTAAAATTTGTGTTTTAGATGGAGATGTCAAGCTGAAAATAAAAATGTTCATCACTACCTCTGGTAATAAGAAATGATTTATTTTATAACTTGTTTTCATTTATGAATAACCTTTGATTACACATGATAAAGGTTATTAGAGTTTTAATATGCAACCTGAATATTAAAAGAGATAAAGATTTTATAGTATTGTATGAAATTATTAAATGTCTATTTTTGTTACAGATCAGGACATACCTGCTGTAAATCAAGATGTCTGGGGAATGGAGTCACTCACAGTAAGTAGAGTTACTTCCCTTTGCACATTAGATAATTGTTCTTCCATGTTATAAAATTGAAAACTAACAAATAAAAGGAATATAAAAAAAATTACAGTACAGTTGTGAAAAAAATGAGTTATTGTAATTTGATATTTTTAAATTAAGGTTTTAACAAAAATACCATCGAGAACAATAGTATGGTTTAGACTGAAACAATAGTCTATATCTTACTGTTTTGTTTTAGATTACACTTGAGAGAGGGAAACATGGTTATGGTTTTTCTGTTGTTGAGGAGTCTCCAGTTAAAGTTGGACGTGTCGATGGGTCATCTCCTGCCGAGACCGCAGGTCTTCACCCTGGAGATTGTATAATCAAGGTCAACGGACAAAATGTTTCAAGGTCACAGGCTGCTAGTGTAGCTAAACTTGTCAAGTAAGTTTTAGCTCAGTAGTTTTATGTCTCTACAAAATTTTTTGTCTCCATATATATTATCTCTGGAAATTATAAAATAGATTTTTAACACTAAAATGATAAAAAGAAAAAAAAGATAAAAGTTGAGATAAAATTTTTCAGGATATCAGCTATTTACATAATGTTATGTGTATTTGTCTATATGTGATCACTGCAAAATTATACAATTATTTTTTTTTCCCCACAGAAATGGAGGCCAGCACCTCATATTAGAAGTTCAAAGGTTAAAGCAGGTGTCCAGTGAAGCTTTAGACAAGACAGAATTCAAACAGCCATCTATGAATCCGTATGACTATCTTCCAATGAGAGAGGTTCAGAATTACCAAAACTTCGGAGGTGTTCAGAACTATGTCAACATTGACTACCCCTCACAGAACTATCAGAATATTAACTATATGCACATGAGGAAGTTACCAGATAACCATAGAGTACCAGAATATGGACAGCTTAGGAAACCAGAATACCAAAACATGAGAAGAACAGAGTACCAGAATTCTAGGGTACCAGATTATCAGAATGTTGACTATATGGCATTGAGAAGTTCGAAGAATCGTGGTGATGAGTCTGATTTTTCTGATGATTGTAAAGAGAATGAGTTTTCTGTTGATGAAGGAATCTATTCCTTACCTAGTAACCTAATCACCAGTACACCTTTACCACTCCTCTGTAATGGTTATCAGGTAAATATGGTAAAAAATAAAAAAATAAAAGTTTTAATGTTTGGGAATCTTGCCTTGATTTTTATTATTTGAGTAATAAAAGAATATAAAGATTTTGCAATGTAATAGGTTCAAATATTTCTCGTTTAAGCTAAGATTACTGTTTCCTATCCTAATATTATGTTAATTTACTTTGATGCAGTTTTAAATTTTATGTCAGTTGCTTTGTTCTGTAGTTCTGTAGTTAGATGAAAAATAAATTTCATTTTTGCTGTCTGATTTTTTGCTTTCATAAGAATTGTTACCAGTTTATTTTTTATAATTTTTAATTTTCGATGTTTCAGACAGTCCAGTCAACTGAAAGGCGCCGACAGGAAGCTATTCAGCGACTACTGACCATAGAGATGGATTTCATCGACCTAATGCATGCTGGGATGCAAAGATACTCACGCCCCCTACGACATTGTATCATATCTCCATCACAACACTCTGTTCTGTTCCAAAATATTGAGAAGGTAATCTTTAACTTCCAAACTCCATTATGTTTGTAAACTTGGTTTACCTTTCTTAATGCATTAAACTTATTACAGAAAAAAATATGTTTCAGATGTTATTAGGGGAAACATTTTAATCTATAAAATTCAGCCATTTTACACACTCACTTCCAGTATTATACATACAGACAAATTCAAATGCACCACATTTGTTTTACTTGAATGTACTTGAGCTTATCATTCAGGTTCATGAACTATATCTTGATTTCTTCAAATTTATCCTATCCAAGAGGAATTCTGAATTTCTGAGAAAGATTTGAGCTTGAAAACAAAGTGAATTGATGCAGCATTTGACAGCTTGTACATTTTATATATGTATTTTCTATCTAACTTCAGATAGTGACGATATCAGAGTATCATGTAAAACAGATGCAGGATAACATGAACTCATCTGATACAGATACCAGTACGTCTGTATCCAGTGACAACGGACACCAGTTTGTACAGCACCTCTGTATGATCTACCAATCAAAGGTAAGGGGCACCTGTCAGTCACCAATAGAAGTGTTTGATCTTTTTCAAATTGTATATCTATAAATGTTATATCAAATGATAAAGGACAATCTCTTTATGATATTATTTTACATATTATAATTACATATATGTGAGTGTTAAATATGACAAACAAATTCATTCTGTCAGAAAAGTCAAATTTGAATTTACATTTTACATAATTTTTAAAAGATCTCGAATTTTGGATGAACTATTTGTGTGTGTTTTATTTATTTTACCTTATCATGAATGTAGAATTCACATTAGTGTGCAATAGGTTCAAAGGGAGATAACCATAATTTTATGTTATAGGTAAACATGATCTGTCAAGCCTACGATTTATATGCCAGAGGTATCGCAGGAGCTAACCATGTGTTAACAGAACTTAAAAAGTCACCTGAATTTGTCAAATTTATAAAGGTATGTCATATTATAATTTCAATATTTCTTATAATGTTGTCAAGATTATGATTAGAATGAGATTTAACTTCTTTTTTTATCAATGTTAATTTCTTTACTAGTAAACCATGTTTACTTGAATAGGTTGTCTGGCAAAGATGCTTTGTAATAATGTTAATGTTGAAATGTGCTAGATCCCAGATCTAATCAATATTGCTATAGCACAAATATAAAGCTAATACTGAGATATTTTTTTATAGGAGCCACAACTAGAATCCAGCCAGCCCTCAATAAGTGCCTTTTTATACCGACCTGTACAACACGTCAATGAATTATACCAGACACTCAAAGAAATATTCCTCAATACTGATAACCAGAGTCGAGACTTTCACGGATTAAAACAAGTTGTTGAAGGTATTTGTCTACATACAATATTGTTCATATTTTTTTGTCAAACACAAGTATTTTAACTTATCTCTTAATTCACTCAAATAATAAAATAGTAAACAATTAAGTATCTCTTACTGCAATCAAATAATAGAATAGTAAACAATTTAGTAACAGCTAAAATGATGGACCGAGTTTACCTCTTGTATCCCGTATTTGGAAGAATAAACAAAAAGGGATTTTCTTTCTTTAGATTAAAATTTGTGAGGAAAATCTGTTTATTTACAAAACAGTTGCAAGGAAATATAGATAAACTACATAAAGATGGTTTTATTTCAGCTTTACAAGAGTGTGTCAGCTGTATTTCAAACTACAGCTGTGTGGATAGGGTTCTCAGTTTGTCATCCTTGACCTCTTCCTCAGCTTCAGAAGGTCACAAGTCCAGGTCATCAAGTTCAGACAGCAATAGTTCACATCCCTCTAAGATGCCTGTATCATGCTCAATGAGATCAATGGACTCAGAAGTCATGAAAATTCAAGACAAGCTGGTTTTCCCTCCCAATGTACCAGTAAGTATCATGTTTTAGAAAATTCCTTCTTTTTTTAGAGAATTCCTGTTTTAAGAAGTACAGGTGTAGAAAAAATAATTAGGTCCACGACATTAAACCATTTATTTTCTTATTTCATTTCTTAATTGAAAACTTTGCTACAAATCTGACACTTGAATGAGAGCCATGTCTTTTTATTAGAGATGAAACAAAGTAATTTTAGATAGGTTATAATTATAAATTTGCTAAATAATGTTTGTTATTTTCAGGTTTTCCAATTATGCAAAGAAGAAAGGCATTTGATTTATGCTGGTGACCTGTTTAAATGTGAAGGGAACCAGTGGATAAAGGTAAGAGTTATCTTCCATGAATGAAATTGTTTGAATTCTGTGCAGGAAAAAAGAGATATTAAACAATTGATTTAGAAAGTTTGAATTAACGACATGCTTTTCATTTTTATTTTGATAAATGGAAATCATTTCTTTATTTATCTTATTAATCAATAGCCATTCTTAACATATAATATGTGTTTTTTTTTTATATTTTAGTTGCATGTTATGTTATTTTCTGACCTTCTTGTGGAAACCGAACAAGACCGTGACGGACATCTGAAGGTGATCCATGAACCACTCAGTTTACGGGATCTGAATGGAATTGAGGCTCAGAGGAGTCACGGTAAGTACAAAGAATATTTTCACTATTTTTTATAGTTTTCACCATATGAAATAAAATTATTTTGGTTGAGAGAAAATGAGTTGGATTTATTCATTTTTTAATCAAATTATAATTTTGATCAGTATATTTTGTTTTGTTTATAGTTGAAAAATGATAATTGAGGTTGAAATACAACTTAAGTACATTGGGATTGTTGAGTATAAACAAATTGAAATGATTGTAATGTAATTGATGTATTGTCTATGTTACAGGTACAGAATTTGTCCTGCATTTCTTCCTGAGAGACTTTGGAACCAACAACATGAAACACGCCAAACTATTGTTCCGAGCCCCAAACATGGAACAAAAGTTTACATGGAAGAGTTTATTAGAACAGAAAGTTACCTCTGCTGGAGGATCTCTACAACATTTCAGTTCCATGAGTGACTGCTCAGAAACTGGTGTCCTTATCTGAGACATTTGTACAGCAATATTGTTGAGTTATCTCCCCATGGATAACTTAGATTATAACAACTACAGCGCTCCGCTATTTCACAGAGATAGATGGAGTGTAGAAGTTCAAGTTTAGATAGTGAAGATAGAGAAGTTGCACTCATCAGAACAGATGTGTGAGAAGGATATCTTTCGCCGTGAGACAGATTACGATGGTGCTCCTTCTCAGTGACTTGGAAGTTTATGATTTGACATGGTTTTGAAAACAACTGGACGTTAGATGATCAAAGGAAAATGCATTGCACTAGTCAATGGAACATATCTTTACTTTTTTAGTAGTTGTAATAGACTAGGAGATTTTGGTGTGAAATAATTTATATAATTTTTGTTTTGAATGACAATTGTAATACTCAGGTTTATAATTAGAAAGTAGATATTGTAGTTATGTGTTCTTAGAGTTTTCATGTTTGAAGTTTTAGAGTATGTTTTACACAAGTTGATATCAGACATTTCATTCATTTCACCAGTGTGTATTTTTATGACATTGTTGTTTTATGTATATTTGTACATTTTATTTGCACCAATAGTGCTATATAAATTAATACACACATGCACTTTGTTGTCAGTTTCACATTTGTTTGCATTAAGTAGACAGTGTAGCATTTTTGTTCAGTCAATACAAAATAGTTCATATTTAATGAAAAGTTTTCTCATGTTTCTGGCATACAAGATTATTTATTACCTTGTCCTATATCCCATGATCCTATTTATAAATATTCAATACACACACATTGCCAGAAAATATCAAATTTATTTGTACGAGCTTCAGAAACGCAGAAACGGGAAAAAGTACCTGTTTCGCAGCGAGTACAAAAGAATTTGATATTTTCCGCCAATGAACATGTATTGTTTTTATCCTGCAATTCTTAAAAGGTAGATAAATGGACTTTTTAAATAAAATTTTTGAATTGTTTCATCTGTTCATTATTTCTACATTTCTGAAGAACACAGACATGTTTGAAGACAACAGTCACCTGGTTTCGAATTTAATATTCTGGCTCGCTCATAATGCATTGGGATAACAGACAATATTATGCTACTGTACGAATATCACTTTGCAATATTCGTCAATCGTATTTGTATAATAAAACGCTTCATTGCAGGATAAAATCTAGCACATGTACAGTGACACAAGCTTTTCATTGAGGGTTTCATGAGCATTATATACATAACTTACAGTTAATGGTTCACTTTCTTGAAAGTCAGTATAGGATACCTCTGCATAAAAACCAAGAATTTGTGTCCCCTGCTGTATAGCTTCATTCATGCTATTGTGAACGTCACACTCCTCTACTAATGCTCAACTGAATTCAACCAAACTTGCACATTATCTTCAGAGAATGTCTAGTATTGCACTCTATATTTTTTTCATTCCAAATCAACAATTAGATTTTGGCATCAATTTTTTTACTTAGTCATATATGAGTTTAATGAATAATGGTGAGGTGTAAACAATCCAAATTGACAATGCCTCCTTAACCGCTGAAGAGAATTTAACCAAACACACGCAAAGTCAAATATTTCACAATCTCCTTCTTTTCAATCATGAATGAGTTATCCTTCGGTCATAGCCTCACAATTAAAATTTTGGCAGGTGACATGTCTTCTGAGGAAGACCCAATCCTAAGTTTCACAAGATGTTCATGGATTTTGGCAAATAAGTCTGCTTTGAAACTTGGTTTTTGTGAAACTATAGAAAAAAGTTCACTGTATCTTATTATCCTTTTCTAATACCATTTATAATGGGTGCTTGTGACTCAAAATATGTGAAAGTTTGACATAAACTTACCAAAGGCCAACAATTTTCCATGGGTACTGTGGCTTGCTTCATATTCAAAATGATAGAATTTGATCAAACATAAGAAGTCATTTTCTCCCATTACATTATAAGTATTTACTGTTTATTGTACGCAATGACATTTGTAATATAAAAGGGGAGGTGAGCTTTTTTCATCACTTGGAGCCCATTGTCTGTCAACAATTCACATTTCAATCATTCTTAAGTCACTGGACCAATCTGGACCAAACTAGTGGAAAGGTCCTTGGATGGTTCCAAGATCTAATCGGGATCCAATTGGGAAACCAACATGGGTGCTGTTACCAAAAATAGAAAAAGATGTGGTTTCTAAAGAAATCTTCTCAAATACTACTGTACCAATTGATATGAAAATTTAGTGGAAGTGTCCTTAGAGTAGCTTCAACTGAACTTAAACATAGAGTCCTTTTGTAATTCTTGAAAAATCCTCTTGTCTGGAACTATTTGCTGAATTAGAACTCAACTTTGATGGAATGGTCACAGTAGGTCCCATTCATAACTATCCAATGATACCATCTGCCAACTTAGATTACACTTCAGATGATTTTAACATAGGATACTAGTGGAAGTTTTTATATAATTTTTCTTGTCCAGAACCTTTTTGATCAATTGAAACCAAACTTTGATGGAACAGCCACTAGGTGTGTCTTGGTTAGAATTAGGTAGGTCCCATTCAGAACTGTATCCAATGATCCCACCCACCAACCAAGATGGCTGCTAGAGTCTTAGTCTTAAACTTAGTTTATCATAGGAATTAATGGGAATTTGATAAAAAATATCTGATGGTCTGAAACTACTAGCTTTATTGAAACCTATCTTTGCTGGAATGGTCATTAGGTGGGCTTTTTCAGAATTTTATCAGATGAATTATTTGTTCAATTAGACTAGAACTTATTTGAAATGGTCACTAGATTAAATCTAGAATTTATTGATCCCATCTGCCAACTAAAGTGGAAGCTTTAGCCAATTTTAGTTTAACAAAGGTCATATGGAAAATTCATTAAAAAATATTTTCTTGTTTTGAATTTCCTGCTTATTTGAAACCAAACATAAGTGGAATTGTTACACCTACAGACAAAGATGACTGACCATCCCAAACTTAGTTTCTGTTACTTTGGGCTTTTAATTAAAAGATCTTCTTGTCTTGTCTAAAATAACTTAATATTTTAGAACTAATGTTATTCAAAAGGTTTAAATGTCAACTTTTCCTTGGCAACCATATACCAGGTGAGCAAATCTTGATTTGCCTTATTGATAACTCTAAAATATAGGAACAAAACGGTCCTAGATATATTATAAATGAAAGAATATGGAATATATGCAATATAGACACAATTCTGATCTTTTCTTGATTGTGCGCTGAATAATTGCTCATTAAGCTGTTACCTGTAGTTCTTTAAAAAAAACCAAAAAAAACAAAACAGCCTTGCATGTGCATCACAAACTTCTACATGTTATGAATAAATTCCACATATAATTTGAGATACTGACAAAGCTCCTATAATTGATACAATACTTGGTAAAATGCTGGTGTTCAGTCAGTTAAAATGTGCCAGATATTTTTTTTTTTAAAATAAGTATTCATTTTACTGACTTTATTTTTCATTGAAAGCAAAATACCTTTAACATGTTTTGTAGAATAAGTGAGATTTATTTCTCACTTAATGATTTTTTTGAAAAAAGATTACTTCAAATATCTTAGAATTTTGTTTTATTTTAAGATAAGATGTATATCAACCAATCTTTCATTGTTAACTTAAAAGTTTCAAGTCTCTGCCAGAAATTACAAGATTTCATTATTGGTCTAAAAAAAACATAGTAAATTTGATTATAAACAGCTAATGACACTGATTCCTGTTATATGAATAGGCTGTAAAACTGTAAGTGGCTTAGTAAATCATATCTTCCACTGTGGATGACAGATATTTAAAAAAATGAAATAAAATCGATAAACACTAATAAACAGTTGACTGTGTTTAACATTTATTTTTTATTTTTGGAAAGTTGAGATTTTTTGGATTTATTTTTTCAACATACATTTTTGAAATTTTATTTTGATTTTTAGATGTATTTTTATTCACAGTAGTTGTACACATTGTGGTAATACTAAGTGTATTTTTTAGTATTTATTTTTTATGAGCATTTTAAAAGGTTTTTTCTATAATAGTTTTAGCTGAAACTTGGACTTGATGATATTTTGCATCAGAATTTAAGTTCTGATTATATTTAAACAGAAGCATTGGAATTTTGTAAAAATGATTTTTTAAAACAATTTTTGTTAAATCACAGATTAAGCCATTGTTTTGTTAGGTGGTTTAATGATTGTTTAAATATATTTATTTTTTAGATAAAAAATGAAATTATTTTTTTTTTTTTTTTTTTTTTCCATTTTATTCTTTGAAATTGAAATATAATAGGCAATATAATAACAAATTATATTGTTTTGCCGTAAAATTATGTAGCATAATATTCTTTTTCATGTTTGATGTTAATTAAAACTATGAAATCCATTACAAGGTTGTTACCCCTACATCTTAAACTAAAAGTCTCTAGTCCAACTTAAGGTACATAATTGTCCCAATGTTAAACTTAAACTCTGTATAAAACACTAAATTTTCTCAATGTGATAAATTTCAGTTTTATTATTTAAATATTTACAAAAATAGTACTCTAGTTGTTCTATTAATGCACAAAAATAAATTTGTGAAAAATGTCTTTTTCTGATTGTCTATTGTAATAGAATTTTGTACAATTACCAAAAGTAGGATATTTAAAGTAGAATATATGTTATGTTTGATTTAAACTGTTCTAGCACAGAACAATGAATAAAAATTTAAATTTATATTTGTATTTTAGTTTTTGTTATCTTGATTTCATGCCAGGTTGATCTTTATTGTGTCAAACTGACCTGGTTTGAAGCCATATGCATATCAATTCAAAGCTTATATTGTTCCATCTCTTGACATTGGTTTGGATATAAAATTCAGGTACCAAGAGTGATTTGTTTTTGCTGAATATTGTGCGAGAGGATTAGTGCAACTGTTTGCTACAATGCTTGAAATGTGGCAAAAATCTAATTACTGTGTATAATAATGTATTCCTTAAATGGAAATGTAAAATTCGTCCATTATCCAAAATTATAAGATGTTCTCCATACCTTTCCCACATAGTTCTGAAGTCATGTTTACATTTGCAACCATCAATTGGTCTTTATTCAATTACAAGGCTCTCTGTTATCCGCTTCCAAGTTTTCTAGCATATGAAACTACAAACTACAGACACACTTCTTGTACTGATGACTTTAAATTGATTAATTGATGCCTTTGTACAGTGGAAAATATCCAATATGATAACATTGGAATGTGAGGGATTACGAGGAATGAACACAGATGTTTTAATGTGCAAGCTCATGCCAACAGCAGGAAGACATGCCACCATACAAATATGCACTATTCTGACTCATGACCAACCTGTCTGAGAGTTTGCTTTTACTCCTTTTAGTGTTGCTTGTTAAGCCCAAAGCAGCAAATACCAAATTTTATTGTTTTCTTGGTTTGGCAGACGCAGGCAAAATTTGTAGTTTATATATTTTTGGGACAGCATATATGTCAGGGGAGGAACTAATTTTGTTTTTACCCAAAATTTAACGCTGATGATCATTTTATGTTTTTAATATTAGGACGGTCACATACAGAAATGAATCGAACCAATGCTCCTGTTCCCACCAACGATTACAGGACAAAACCGATGAGTTATTGGAAAGTGGTTGTCAAAGTTTTGCTGAATATATTCTAAATATTAATCTCAGAAAACAGCACATTTTGGCCTACGCTGTTTGGTCATCTGAGCCTGCCCATGCAGCCGTCATCTCTAGGTTAACTTTTATGTGTAGCATGAGTTACATATTGGTAACCTGGGTTCCTGACCCAGCTTGCTGTCGCGACAAGGGATGCGACACTATATATAGGTAAAATTAAAACTGGCTACCGAAACACGCGGCTAACAAACAACCAATAATGTGATAACCCACTAAACAACTGTTTAGAAGTTGTCAGAGTGCAAATATCGATGTAATATTTATTAAAACAAAACAAATGCTGGAGAACAAAAAGAACTGTATTTAATTTAACAATGGTTATCATTTGGCTATTATTTTATCTGTAAGGGTCATTCATAACAGAGTAATTAAGAAGGCAGTCAAGTATAAAACGGTGATACATTGTCTGTGGTTACCATTACTAAAAATCTGGAATGTCCAGATTTACGTAAGTTGTATTTAAAATTATACATTAATTCAAATTCACCATAATCAATTCAAAAGACTTATTTAAAAATTTTCCATGTAGTTTAAAGCTTGTGTTAAATATCATATTATGTATATATAAAGTTGACAATGATCAATCTTAAGTCAATAAACCCAAATTAGGGTTTTTGAAATTGTTGATTTTTGTCTTGCTCTATAACACCAAGTCTCGTATCGCTCAACACCAATGCAAACGCATGATTTATTCAAAAATACGTCCTTACCTTTTTCTTTAAGAATATTGGTAACTTAAATAAGAAATTTGGGGACAATAAAACTTTTGCGCTTTGATAAACTAATATACCTGCTACCTTTTGTATCATTCATAACATTTTAATTCCAATATGCTCCACTAAAGCTATTCTTTCGAATAAAACTCATTCTCCATAATAACAGATGGTTGTCAGAGAATCATGTTGTCGTAAACATTACGA
Organism: Geukensia granosissima; assembly: GCA_032357055.1. Classification (NCBI taxonomy): domain Eukaryota; kingdom Metazoa; phylum Mollusca; class Bivalvia; order Mytilida; family Mytilidae; genus Geukensia; species Geukensia granosissima. Next base: position 3,743,138 of record JAULBM010000023.1, on the reverse strand, counting down.
TTTTAATGCTGTCTATACACTGATGTTAAAGGATGGGTGCCACAATGCCCGAATTTGGCCCCAAATTGAACGTTTAATTAGGTAGCAAAAACGTTCTTTTGGATACTAAATGCTTTTTTACTAAAAGCACATTATTAATTTGTCGCCCAAATGTAAGAATTTTTGATAATTGAGACAGTTTTTGCCCCGGAAACATGAAGCGCACATGAGACTGACCTGCATTATTTGATATTTTGTGTATTTGGACATTTTACAACAAATGTATAATATTTTGATTGGTCTTGAATGAAATTGAACCAAAATCTGTCATACAAAACACGGGATTGCAATTATATTGAAAGGGCATTCATTTGCAAGAATTAAACAAGCCATAAAGTCCAACCCGTCTTTTCCCTGTCTTAGCGCACAATACCTTCACGAACCAAATGATTATAGTGAATTGCTACTTCCCGGTATGGTTTGTTAAAATATATTTGGTCATTTATATTTATCACCACTTGGTCACAAAGAACGATCAGTTTTAACCAACGAAAATGTGACTTTCAAATGTTTTGAAAGCTAAACATTTTATGGTTACGTCTTAAGCTTGGTACTATTATCTTTTATATTATATATTCATCAACAACTATCTAATGACCGCGCTATTTTACAGTAATACTTTTAGTGCATTTGAGAGGTTCTTACAAATAGTGAAATTCCGCCAAGTTTCCTTGAAATGCTGTGGATTCTTATTTCAAAGTGACGAGTTGTACTGTCATTATTTGTCTTTACATCTGATCTTTTTTCAACGATTTCAACTTGACACTATTGCCCATATTAGTCAAGTTTTAATTTATATGCCCGGACCTACTCGATATTTTATAAGTATGAGAGTCAACTTAACGGAAGAGAAGTAATCTTATTTGTCCCTATTGTGAACTTTCATAGAATTGTTTGCAACTGCTCATTAAGTATCTCAGAACTAATTAATTAGTTTGCTGTAGTTTGCTGTAGCCGTAAAAGTTAAATCAGATTGACGGATGATAATGAAGCTTTGATTTGTAGGCTGCTCCTAGGTTAAAGACAACAGAGTTTTTAATTACACACTTTGCTGTATATGTCAATATGAGATATTAGTAATGTGGAATTGGCGAAAACTATAGGCCTAATATTAAGTTCTATTTTGCAAGAGTAGAGGTAAAGTTGAACTTCTGATTTAACAGTCAAGAACATTACCAAAAAGGGATAGTTTCTTAAATTTCCATATACTTGTGAAATTAAATATTTAGAAGATCCAATTTTAATTGTAAGACAATTTCTAACCATCGGTTAAATTTACTTTACAATTTTTCAAAAGAATTTAACATATTTTGCAAAATGTTGAATTAAGAAAGAATACTTCATATGGCTGCTGATTGATTGATTGATTGAATGGTGCTTAACGTCCAGTGGCAAATATTTCATGCATATTCAGGACGAGAGCATAT
>JAULBM010000023.1:3718566-3734613 GCA_032357055.1 Geukensia granosissima | reverse complement strand
CCCGGCCGGGGATCGAACCCACGACCTTCCGCACTCGAGGCGAGCACGCTAACCATTACACCACCGAGGCGGTCAACTTTTGACGAAAAATGATCGACGTATAGACGGAATATGGTTACACTTAATTTCTCCGTCGCCTAAAGACGAGGGCATTAAAAATGTAAAGACAAAAAGGTTTTCCTCACTAGAACATCAATTATTACACATCCAATTAAATTAAATATAATCAAGTCAATAAAATTCCATGAAAACAAGACCTTGGGCAAACGTCAAAAGAAAAATTATTGGCAGAATTCATGACAAATAGTCCATAAAATACGATATTTTTAACTTCTGAGTTCAATTAGTAACAATAAAGTCAATTTCGGTCAGAAAATAACCTTATTCAACAGTTCTATAAAGATAACCCCAACGGTTAAAAAATAAAAAATAAACTGTAAAACCCTAACAAATTGTACTTTCGAGCTTTATTAAAATATTTCTATAACAGTATATTCGTTAAATTCAAAGAACTGCCGTCTAACGGTGGCAAGTTCTATTTTAAAAAAGTACCTAATTGTACACTCTTTTAAATAACAAATTTTGTAAATAGTAATTTTACATTGATGCATTTATAAGGGCACATATCAATAATGGTTCATTAATTTTTTAGGTGTAGCAAAATACTCAATTACCAATGTTTAATAAATATAGAAAATTTAGATATGTTATATGTACATTTCAAGGAGTAACCTGTCATCAGAAGCATAAGAACCGAAACATAGGATGGCAAAGATTAAACTATAGCAAAAGAAGCACTCAAATCCAGACAAATCGAAATGGGAAGCCAAATCCGACGGCAGAAACCACTACTAAGTGCATTACTTTTCGAGGCCTTTCCGTATTTTCAATATTTTAGAATTTTAGCAAATGCAGTAAATTTCTGTAAAACATTGTTTGATAAATTTCATGTCAGACAAGTCGGACAACTAGGCTGGTAAATACCCTCGGGGACCAATGTTCCCACAGCAGAGGTATTGACCCAGTGGTTTAAAAATACAAAATTACCAAATATAGCAAAAGAAGCACTCAAATCCAAACATATCGAAATGCAAGTATTGCTATTTTATCTATACAAACGTGTGGCCAATATGAAAATGAAATGATATGGGGTAAATGTCAGAGAGACTGCACTCCAACCACAAGAAAAACATGGGCATTTACAAATTAATAGGTCTCCACAAGCCTTCAACAAGGGTGGAAAACCATTTCTTGTGTTTAAAACGACCCAAATAAAAAACGTGTATATAAAATGCACTACTACAATTTTAATTTTAATATACTGATGGTATTCAACCAACACATAGGCCTCAAACTAATTGATCAAATATAAATGATTGATTGATTGACTGATTGTTGCTTAACGTCCACCAGCAAATATTTCATGCATAACCAGGACTATAGTATATTAATGAATAGTCATGATGAATGAACCCTGGTTTTTAAATAGACCGACACGCTGTGCCGGATTTTAAGCTACAAACTCCACAGGAAGGCAGACACATTATTCTAACTCTGGTCCGACCAGTCTTTGCTTTATCTCCTAACTGCTGCGTGCTTAGCGGAGCAGCAGAGTGAAATGTCTTTGGTTTGACCCGGCCGGAGATCCAACCCACGACCTTCCGCACTCGAGGCGAGCATGATATCCATTACGCCAGTGATGCGAATCAGAACATTTATATAAACTCTGCGACATCGAAAATACAAAATGCAATATACCGAATTAACTTCAACAACATACCATTAAAGTGACATTAAAAAATATATTTTGCACATATATATTTGATCGACCAACTTTTGAACTTACCGAGTAGAAGACATTTCGGGGTAGAATTTTATTAACTGTTGATACCATGGTTTATATCTCATCCAGTTTTTTCTGTATGACAACATTTGGGTTTTTGATGTTTCAGCATACAATCTTTATAATTTACAGAAAAATTCAGGGGTTTACAAGATATCAGATTTTAATGCCAAAATCTAAAAATAAAAATAAATTCTTGAGAAACATTTAATAGATGTAAACTGTTCCAATCGTTTCAAAGCAGGTCATCAAGTTAAATTCAGACTTTTTCAAGTACCCGTTTATTCTTGATCAATATCAGCCTCAACAACAAACAGTTTTGCATTATCAGATTTGTCCGGCTCTGCTTTGCAACCGATCCAAACTTTGACGTAAGATTCCAACGCCAAGCTCCATGGATACTTTATGCCATGTTTCAGTGTATTCACATGGCAAACTATATCTCCTTCTTGGTCAAGGATGTGTATTGTGTGATTGGCACAGTCGGTTACAACAATTCGACCAAGACTATCGCAGACCACATCTCTTGGGTCAAAGGTCGATTTTTGATCAACTGTGGTATTTCCTGTGTATGTGAACTTCAGAGTTCCTGATTGATCTAGAACAACTAGGCGACCAGTGAATGCACCCGATTTGTCGATAACGCATACATCTGAGTTATTGTTTTCGCACAATCTGTAAGGGTACGTGAATAATCGTTTTGTTCCTGCGAATTGGTATTCCGATTTAATGTTCTTATCGGAGGAAAATCGCACGACCTTTCTTTGACTGTCGACCTTAAAACTGTAGCGATGACCTTCTACCATGGAAACGAGAATGTCAATTCCGCTTATATGAACGCTGGTGGGATATAGTGGGGAAACATCTATGTAAGTGTCTGAAACACCAGTTACTACCGAAACTGTCCTGATAATATGATCATCCGGACAGCTCACAAGAATACTTTCCGAGTTTAGATGAGCCAGGTTGTCTGCTGTTATAGCGAATTGACTAATCTCTTGTATGTCGTCTCCGCAGTGAACAAGCATGATGGAGTCTCCACTTGAGCAACCTATCCAACAGTACCCACCACTGAGATGACATACTGTCGAAATAAAGCGGTATCCAGTTTCAAGAACGCCAATCACAGACGTTTCTATTTTGACACCATTAGTTGTTTCGGCTAAAGTATCACCACCGTTTATATTACGAGAAAATGTAAGTATTCCAAGGCACGTTTCCACGTCCAATTCAGTTTTCTCAAAAGCTGGCGTTTCAATGGCTGGACCACCACTTGCAATATCTACTTTAGTTATTTTCTTTAAAATTTTATCTGCAGTATGGATCACTCCAATTCTTTCACAAGTGGAAAGTGATTTCTGTATTGTCTGTTGGTATTCTTTTAAATTCGTTTTTGTTTGAGTTAATTCTGATTCAGTCTTGTCTAAAATATCCTCAGAGGCCTTGAAATGGTCGTCTAGTTCTTTAACCAGTTCATCTCTCCTTTTTTCCAACACTTTCTTTTGTACCTCCGTCAACTGAATAATTCTCTCCTTAAGGAATTCAGATTCTGATTTCTTATGGCGTCGTTTAAATTTTATACGTTTGAGTTGTGTGGTGATCTCTTTCAGTGATTCATTTTCAATTTCGTTCAGGCGATTTGTAAGTTCTTCGACCTTTGTATTATAAACAGTGTCGATCTGTTCAAAAACATGCCCTGTATGTGGCACGGCAATACATTGGGAACAAACTAAACACTCACAGTTTTTACAATACATAATGACGTCGCACTGATGATGATCTATGCATTTCACAAACTTGGTATACGGCAATATGTCTCTACAGCCATAGATCTGAACAATTCGATGGGTGTTAGTGGCTTTACCTTTGGCGTGAACTTTTCGGCAATTTTCACATAAATTCTCTTGACATTCTTGACATCTAGAATGAACACCAACTCCCGTTTCGCATAAACTACAAACCGGAGGACTTTCTATTAAAGATGAAGCACATCGGCTAGACTTTGCCATGTTCAATTAACAAAGAATAAATACTCATACACGGAAGGATGACAGACTATATAAAAATCATTTCCTTGATTTGTCTGTTTCCTTTCACAGATTATTTGTCTTCCGATAAATTTGAATATTTCCCTTTCCCAATCACGACTTTGTTAAAAATTGGGGTAACATTAGTACTACGCGTCCTGCACGTAGTATATTTAGTACATTTTTATTACACGTCCTGCACCTGTTAGCAGGACTACCTTAGAGGTTGTTTATGTCAAAGATAAAGTATTCAACATTCAACGACAAGGATGAGGATAAAGAGAGAAAACACCAAAGTGCCAGACAAAAAGGGGAAAAGGCGACATATTTCAAGGACAAAAACAAGCCTAAAATATGTATATCTATGAGCATTGCGAAGCGTACTGAAACATGAAGTAAAGTCAGGTAGTTCGGGATGGTAGGCAGTTCTTACCTTTTAAGACACCTACCGCTTTGCACATTTTCAAATCTTAGATTCAGGGTATGTGGGAAGGTTATAAAGATCAGAATTATAACGCTTGGTAGATAAAGTGAACAGCTGTGTTACACTGTCAGTCTACAGGGAAAAGGATCCGATCTCATCGTCTAACACGAAGAGGCAGTACAGGAGATATCTTACCTCACTTAATTCTCTCCTTTCTACCTCACTTCTCTCCTTTCTTTCGTCGCTCCTTTTCACTTTCATTCTCCTACTTTCCCCATTCTCCCGCCCTCTTTCATTTTTCTTCCGCCTCGAAAAATACCTCTAGAAAGTTAATTTTAACTAGTCGAAGCAGCGTCGCACTACTCAACTGTTTGATAATATAATGTGGAATAATTTACAAGGCCTTTCGGAATATAAAATGTACTGAAGGGGGGCATTTTTATTGCGTTGCGAAACTTTCATATAATCTTACATTAAATTAATTTTACTGATCTGTTAATTGAGCCGATATTTTTAAAATAAAGAAATGAAGGGGTGTCAAGGCGGACCCCTCCCCAGGGTGTGCATGGAATGTATTTTTTTGGTGGCTTCTAGGAAGATATATGAGTAAAGATTGGTTTTCAACTCCTCTATAAAAACCTGTCATATTGAAAATGAGGGGGTGTGGTCGACCTTCCGGGATGCTTACAGTTGTCTTTTCATGCCACTGACTAAGAATACACATTATTAAGGTGTTGGGATCTGTAACGTTTATTAGAATCTAGAGAATATGAACGCAACAGGACCCATACTGTGTATATTTAAAACTAAATACAAATATACAACAATAAACAATGCACACCATACAAAAAGCGGGGGTGAACTCAGATAGTCTGGAAAGGTAAACAGTTCCCGCCTCTTTAATGACACCCACATATTCCATTTTCCGGTCCCCCATTAGTCATTTCTGGGTTAAGTGGAAAGCTTAAAGGGATCGACTACAACCTCAAGGCGGAGACAGCGAACAGCTTGTTTTAAGATTAGTCATCAACATCATAGGAAAAGATTAGTCTTCAATTCCATACCAGCCCACAATACTGTCTTATTGGACGTAAAATTTCAACAGTGATTACTGCAAAAGAGGGGCAACATATCACTGTTTTTTTGTGTCAACTGTAACGAGCTCGGAGAAGCCAATTTCTACATATCATGATATAGGAACGTTTCGCTAACAATATATAATTAGGTATGAAACTTACATTAAAATATATGACAAGGTCATTAAACGCGGCAAAAAAGTTTGGTACAGGCACGTAAATCCACACAACTGATAGTTTTCCTATATCAAACAATATTTGTTTAGATTGATTTTTTATCCATTCAATATATGAAAAGTTATGAAATTTTTAATTTATGCAATATATGAAAAGGGTGGGAGAGGAGAACCCCAAGACCCCCTTTAATCTTCCTCCTCTCTACTGCTATAATCGTTTTGGCTAACAACGATATGATATAAAAGTACAGGGACGAAATGAGTGGCAACTACTTGACAACGATGATGTGGCATCAAAAAATTAGACGAGATCCCGTCAAAAGAAAGATTAGTAAGACGAGGAAGAAAATAATGACACGATGGATCCTTAGAAATGTGCTGTAGAAAAAAGAAAATATCTCTTGGACGACGTACTGGCTAACGTTTTTTTGTTCAATAAAGCAACTGAACATAGATATAAGAGTTGGTTGTTTATATCCCCCTTATCCCGGAATTAAGAAACACCAAAGACTACATGGACTATAAGTCGAAAGTTTAATAAAATCCAAAACAACACAAAATTTGCGTCGACTACCTAGGCCTAACACGAAGTCTGAACAAGAAAAAGACAGGAGTGATTGTCCTTTGCTCAAAACAAAATGGTGGACACAACATGAGAGATACATTAGGCGGAATAAAATGGCGGGTAAGGAGAGTGATGTCCCTTGACAGGAAAACCACCAAATGAAAACCCGAAATCTCACTCGCTGCTGCTCGCGCGTATGTGCAGAGGTCTACTCCTAGTGTTCAGGCTTCGCCCTCAAACAAAAAACCCGAGAGATCTAAAAACTCCAAGAACATACATGTACCCGTTAAACAACCAAATCCGACAAAGCGCCGGAAAAATTTGGCACACTTTCTGGTATGCTTTGCCCTCGCATAAAAATTACAGATTTATTCTGAAAACCTATAAACGAAAACAGAGAGGGAAAAATTTAATTGGCGCGCTTTCTGGCATGCGCAGAAAATAGTCTTCTCCTATAGAAAGAGCTTTGCCCTCACATAAGAAAACCAATACCCAAGACAACACCAAAATTCAAAAAGGGCGGAAAAATTTTGACGCGCTCCCGCTCGCGCATGCGGATAAAAATTATAAAAAGGGCTTTGCCCTAATCCAAGACCAAAAATCATCTGAGAACATCCACGGCTATTTCCGACGATTCCCGAAAATAACAAAACGAAACGCGGCATCCAGTGACGTGTTTCCAATCACATTACTTCCGGTGACCTCATTTCAAGTGGCCGTCACTTCCGATGACGTGACGCCACTTCTAGCAGTTCGGCTACTCAGATCTTCCCGAAAAATGGTAACTGAAATATGCCCATATACTACTGCCTTTCAATGCCTATTAAGTTCCAACAAAAACCGTAAAAGATGGGATTTCATCGAAAACTGACACTGTGACGTCCTGCATTTTTTCTGGAGCATTCTGGCTTTTTTCGTATGGTCCACGTTTTTGTCGGATCTTGTTGAAATTAGTTTTAACTTTATATATGGAACGATTAAGTTTTGTATTAAAAACTTACAATATAAACCTTTGGCTTGTACAAATAAACCATAAAAACGCTTACAGAATTCTTGAAAAAAAACGTATATTATCAGGAAAATATTCGAACTGAAAACCGGAAAAAAATAATGCTGTCGGAGGAAAACGATACCCAATGTGATAACAGACACTGGAATTCCGCTGATGTATAAATCTTTTTCTTTATAGAAGGAAAAATATTAATTTACACGTTAGGACATGATAAGATTTCTTGAAAATACAGATTGAAAATGATTGCAATACAAAATATCAAATCTAAATATCCGAAATAAAATTTATGTACATACAATATCAACTCATAAATAATGAAACACGACTCATGTCACGTTTACTTTTACTTAATATATCAAACACAATACCAACTCGTACACATACAACTGAACATGTTATATTAAACTGTTAAATAATCGAGCAGACCAATAAATACGCTTTCACTGAAGCATTCAACCGAATTAAAACTTCAGTGAGTAGAAGTAGAGTAAATGAATATAGAATTTCGAAGTATTTAACAATTCTAATTGTAAAACTTATGACAATTACAGATGTATAATTCTGAAAAGACATCCATTAATTAAAACAATTCAATTAAAGTGTACGCAGGTACGTTACATGACTGGTGAACAAAGAATAGTCTTAACGAAGTTCAGAAAATAGGTCAAAAACAAAAGTACGTGGCTCAGAATGTTCAATGCTCACTCGATATATTTACGCAAGACACTTTAAAGAGGATATATTTGTTTACGTATGAATTTCAGCGGTCTGTTGGGTAGGTGAAACGTAACTGTTGTAGTAATCTTCGGATGTCATCATTGCAATTAATCATCTTGGTGACTATTGCATCCATCAAATGACCAATAAGCACCGATCTTCTATTCTATTCTCAGCTCATTGGACTGATCCATAATTCGCCGTTGTCTACTTACTTTTAGACTTGCATACAGGACTTCCCGAATCTAACACTAGTTCGCCTTGTGTATTATTCATGGTCATTGAGTTCGCTGTAAATTTCATTTTTAAATTCATTTATTTTTTCCATTTTGTGAAATAGTTTTGATTCCGCTGTCAATTTCGAATAATTTTAAACGTGTTTGTCTATAATTCCTTTTTGTTCTTTTATTGTGTTTGTCTGTTCCTTTACTGTTTGTCGCAGTGGTGTTATAATATTGTGCATTTAATCTTCATATATTGTTGATTGAGTTTCAGATCAAGTTTTTCACAAACCGTGTCTCAGATTTTCTAAACTATTTTATCAATAAAAGCATCAACCTTAGGAAGCCAAATATAAGTTGTTGAATGATGGGACGTGAAACCTTGTTTACGTACCTGAGTTTTTTGTCAATCTTAGAGTCTTCTATACCACTCGGCTGAATAACTAAGTGTTCTGGATCTTGTTAGTCTAACTGATTACTTAATATTTCCAGGTAAATCATCATAAAAGAAATAACATTGAATATATGCCAGAAAGTCACGATCCATGTCTTATATAGTTTATAATAACAAAAATATTAAAAAGCTAAATTTAACTGCGTGTTAAGCGCTTTTCTGGGTTGACCGTCATCATACAAGCTAGGAACCAAAATTAGGTAACGTCGTAATGAAATTAACTGATTAACCGTTGCTGAATATTTAAAATTATCAGTTGTCACACTAGAATATATACAGTTATAATTATTTCAAGGTCACGTTTTCATGCTACAATATTAACTTGACAAAGTTATAGTATTTGTTATAGTAGATCCAATCTTAAACGACATGAATATGGCCGGAAAATTGACAGGGGATGTTTTTGAAATGAACAATGGTCGTCTGATTCCAGCTGTAGGACTAGGTACATCAAGGGTAAGGTTTATTGCTGTAAAAGAATATTTATATAGGTTCATCATTCGTAATTTAATTTTCTGTATATACCATTGTTTGTGAAAGGCATGATTAAACGCCAAAACCTTTGTTAAAAAGGGGCAACTAGTGATGTTTTAAACCTTATAAAACATGACTTGATCAAACTATGAAAAACAAACTGTGTAACAGAAAGTCGAGCTTGAACTCCGAATTTCATTCTCACCCTTTTGCTAAATTTTCTCTTATCTGTGATGAATCCTACTAATATAACCAAATACAACTATATAAATATTAAACCAATGATTTTCAGACATGTACGTTTGTATCCGTAATTAGATTTTATCACGAATGTCAGAAATGCCTTTAGTCTCTTTTGATAATTTTCGAAATTAATTTGATTTGATATTATAATAAACAAAATCAAAGTTAACTAATGCTGAATAAATATGGTGATTTTTTTATGCTATATGTACATTTTAAGGAGTAACCTCTCATCAGTAGCATTAGAACCTTAACAAAATAAGTCCGAGATGAAAACATAGTAAATAGAGTACTCAAATCAGAACAATCGAAATAGGAAGCAAATCCGACAGTAGGACAACTATTAAGTGCAATACTTTTTTGAAGCCTTTCTAAAATTTCAGTGCTTTATAATTTAAGCACATGCAGCAAATTTCTGTAAACCATTGTTTGATAAATTTCTTGTCATACAAGTCTGAAAACTGGCCCGGCGAAAACCACCGGGGACCCAAATTTACAATGGTAAATAGATATTGTGAGTTTTTATATGCTATATATATGAAAATGAAAAGATAATTTCAGATAGACTGCACTCCACCAGGGAGAAAAACAAAGGAACTTTACAAATCTAGAGTTATCTTTAAGGCCTTAAACAAGGCTGGAATACCACTCCTGGTGAAAGGCTCTAAATCGCCACAATTAAAAAATCGTGTATTAGTAAAATAATACAGCTCTTATCTGAATATTATCAAAAACGTACATGTAAAAAACAATATACACAAACATGTGACCACACACGAAACATGTGGTAGGGTTAAACTTGTTTAGTGTCTACCCCATCCCACCCCAAACGAACGGTCAAAGGGAAAAAAAAGAAAACAATATATAAAAATCAGAGTAACTTAATTCGACTAGAGAGTAACTTAATTACAATAAATATACAAAACAAAGCTACATGCAAAAAGAAGATACCTCCCTCATGAATGCTCGCAGTTACCGAAAGCAATCTAAGGGTGAAGTTCCTGATTATAAGACATCAAGCCTGGAAACACAAGGCGTCATTAAACACAGAATTAAATACTTATTATCAATAAACGTGAAGAAAGAATAATAGATAAAATGCCAAATTCATAAATATTAGTGTAAGGAAACGATAAATATATTAATATCTGTACCAAAAAACCCAGTTTTTATGTCTTGACTACAACAACGAACTTGTGAACTTTTGAAGGAGAAGCATTAGAACCAAAACTCAAGAAGCCCAAGATCCAAACCGAGTAAAAGAAGTACTCAAATCCAAACCAATCGAAAAAGGCCAACTAAATATGATCTATACGTTTTAAAGCATTTCTTGCTTCAGAATTTAATAAAATGCAGCATATTTATAAAGCCATCAATTTTCATATTTATAGTCAGGTCTGACAACTGGGCTGGTCAATACAGGCTTAGCAGATTAATCGAACCAGTGGTTTCAAAATACAAGTTTACCAGCGTTGAATGTTTATTGTGAATTTTAATATACTGTGCACATTTCAAGGAGTATCCCGTCATCAGTAGCATTATAACCAAAACATAAAGAGTCCCAAGATCCAAATAAAGAACTAAATTTTAATTCTATATACCTTTGTAAATTTTGAAGTATAAATAATCACGATAATTTTAAGATTAACTAAAATAAATTAAAGAACTCTTTTAAAATTGTTACAAAAACTATATACATTTCTTGTTTTCTTTGTGTAAATATCAAATGAATTTCATTTACCTAAATTCAAAATGACCCCAGGATATTTTGTTTTAGATATTATTAAAATATATGTATATGATATATAAGTTTTTTTGTGAATATTTCTGACAATATGATCACCGTCGTGTATCAATCGAACTGGAGATAAGAGCAAACAATTCATTCGCCAATTCTTCAAACTTAAGTAAATACACCCGTAAAAAGTCATTGTCTAAATGATATTGTATACAGTGACCGTTTATTTCAGATAAAGCAAGAAGATGTTAATGACGTCATCAGTACAGCTATTGACCTTGGATACCGTCATTTTGATACTGCTCAAAAGTACTCAAATACGGGTTCGGTAGGAGAAGCACTGTCGAAAGCTGTCTTATCAGGAGTTGTGAAAAGAGAGGATATCTTCGTGACATCAAAGGTAATATTTAAGGTACTTGAATATGTTTGTTTGTTTGTTTGTTTGAATGGGGTTTAACGCCACTTTCAACAATATTTCAGTCATATCGCGGCGGTCAGTTTTACTGGTGGAGGAAGCCGGAGTACCCGGAGAGAACCACTGACCTTGGGCAGGTAACTGACAAACCTTATCACGTGCGATGCGAGTTAAACGCACCAGATTTATGAAATTTGGACCAATCAGAACACATTATTAGCCAAGGTCACCTTTAAATTCCAATCCGCACCAAAAACACAAATATGGTAAAGGAACATCTGCCAAATATTTCTGCTGTGTTTGGTTGAAATCTGCTTACAGACAAAAAGTGATGATGAAAGCTCACATGGCCCTTTGGGCCAGGTAAGCTTATTGTGCAAAAGGTGTATTATTAGAAATCTTATAAATAATGAGAAATTTAATTGAATTTTTTTTTGAAAATTAAAAAAAATTATCTAGAATTTTATATCCTTTGAATATTTAGTTAAGCAATAATTGTCTATTTGTACCTTGGAAATTTTTAAGAAAAATATGTATTTGAGCCTTTTGTGAGGCTATCAATTTGATTTATACTGCAACAAAAACATCAACAGTAATTATATATGTACATATTTTATTGTCATGGTAACATGATCACAATTTTTACATATAAATATACAACAATCTGACTAGAAATGGAATTATTAACCAATAAAATATCATTTTCATTCATAAAATAACATTTTATAAATAATAAATCAAAATATTAACAAAATAAATCTATGGCATAATCTGTAGTAGTCTCCCTTTGGACACAAATAAACACTGCTAAAACTGAAGACTGGAGTTTTGAAAAACCTGGAAGGGACTTTAATTAGAAATTTCTTTGGGTTGTGTGAAATACCTTACTTAACAGTTTTCACAAAAGGATTAAACAAAAGATTGTCTTTTATTTTATCTCAAAATTATTTTTGAAATAAATTTCTCTTGGCTTTAACAGTCCTGACCAACAGAACTTTTGACAGGTGAATTCATATTTCAAACATTCAGATCAAATTTTGTTTATGTTTATTCTCTTTATGGAGATATAAAAACAGTACAACAAAATCAAACAGAATGCATGTAGCTGGTGTCCGACTATGTTGTCCACTATTACTTGTTTGTTTTTTTAAGTTTCTGAGTAAAGTTGCACCTGATGAAGAAGGTCGTTAGTTGTATGACTCTGTAGTGACAGATGTTTTAATAGAGCTGTTATTGTTCAAATAGCTTATTTTCACAGAAAATATGCAGTTCTAATTAGTATAAAAAAAGGAGCACACAGGCAAAAACGGTGTTTTTATGATTTTCCTATGAGCACTTGTTTTGTCAGCCAATTGATCTTTAGTCCACTTCTTTAGAGATTCTTAAATTTTGAAAAAAAAATTGGATAGGTACAATTAAAAACAATCTAAGATGTTAAAAATAGACAAAAAAAATCCTACCGACTTGTACTTTAGCAAGTATGAAACCTTGAACATACATATATTCTAAAAGAAAAAGAAACTGCATCTGTATGTCATTTCCATTATATATAAGATTCAACTGCTTGTTTTTCTATTTAAACTTACGAGATTTGTTTTAATTTTTTACAGAAGATTTAAGCAGTAAACACTAACAGATTTTTGCAATAACCTCATTTTTTCAAATTATAGATTTCAAGATTTGAAACACCACTGTTTTACCCGAAAATGACAAACATTTTTACACAAATAACGAGGAATGAATATTAATTGATCAGCCTTTCAAATTTCACCAAGATTTGAAAACATGCTAATGATTTCAAAAATATGTGTCAAATTCATAACAACATAAAAGCGAATCAACTTTTTCTCTCTTAAGGTCAACAAATATCAAGTCGACATAAATGTGATTTTTTTACATTTGAAATGGTCATAAATCTCTTAAGGTGCGTTTACACGATCAAACTCTTATGACCAAACTAGCTCATGTTCCTTCGGACTTTTGCTGTGCAGCTGTTTTCAACTCGAGTTTGACAGTGTAAACACCTCATCCAACTTGTTTGACATCTCCATCAGATATTGGTTGAGAGTTGGAAGAGTTGTCCTACATGTTTGATGTTGAGTTGGAAACAGGTGCACAGGTAAAGTTTGAAGAAAGTTTGATGAAAAAGTTTGATCGTGTAAACCCACCTAAACTTTTAAAAAATTTTGAATCTTAAGCTTCCTAGTTTCATTAGATATTTACAGTTCAATATATGCAGTTTCTTTTTTTCCATTAGTCTATTTTTTAGCCACATATATTTATAAGAAGTAACTTATAAAACAATCTGTACAAGAGTCTTTTCAAGAATTCAAGAACGGTAAGGTAGCACAATAAAACTATGCACATCAGTTTCCCAGACAATTATACTGAGCCAAGATAAATGTAGAATTAGTCAAATATAAGCCAAATAATTATATTTAATATAGGTATCTTTATGATTGCTAATAGCATAATGAATCATAAATCAACAAAAACACACATGACGGTCATAATTAAATATGTGATAGGCATATATTAACAAATCACCACCTTCCAAGTTTGCATTCACAGCCTACAAGTCACAGGAATGAAATCTTAACAAGATTCACATAGTCAATTGATTATGTAACAAACTATATGGCACTCTAATAATGAATTGTGTATGACAAATATACACAACAGTATAAAACTGAAGGATAGGTGTACATTAAGGCCCTTTATATAATCAAACGGAATGCTTATCAACCATAAATAACAATATGCCCTCTAGTATACTGCTTAGAAATTTAATTGTTTAGTACTATTCTCTGTAAGTAGTTTCAGAAAAAAACAGAATCAGTGGGACCCATAACATCATAAACAAAGTAAAAAAATTCAGATGCAGAAAATTGTTACAAAATTGATCAAAACAACATTGGTTTTATTTTTATTGTCAATAATACATGACCTTCACTGTCAATATCAGAATATGGGAGATAACTCCACCAAATATAACTTCTATAAATAAAAATTTAATTAGTGGAATGATAAGGCAAAATGCCTTAAACCTCTGCCTGAATCTAGTTTCATGGTAAGCTTTGTGATTTTTTAGGTCCTTGATTCAACCTATGCCTGAATCTTAGATAGAATACTACTTTAAAGTACCAGTCCATCTTAGAATTATACAAAGTCTGAGAAAAGTGATACAGTCAAAAAAGGCTACAAATATTTAATTTTGCTATAAAAATATTTTATGTAACAAGCTCTAGAATAATCAGTCATTTTTTCAAAACTGCCTGTTCATGGGATATGGCCTTAAAACATTTACAAATGTTTTACAACAAATTAAGTTATCTCCCCTGTTTTAAATTTTGACTGGAGAATAAACTGGTCATCTTCTGCAACTCTGTGTTTGCATACTACCACTTCACTATCAAGGTTGTCAAAAATATTTTTAAAATAGTACACTTAAACTCAATTTGTCAATATAATAAATATCCTGACAGCACCTGCACTACATCTGCAAGATTTTCAATTTTCTGTCATAATTCAGAGGTGCTTATAATTGATTGCAACTGTGTAGTACAAAAACAAGTTAATGGATAAAAGTTTTATATATGTAAAATATAGAATATTGAATTTAATCATGTTAATACTCAGCAGCTACGGTAAAAGTGTATAACTTAGGTTTTTGTTTGTGTCAGGAAAAATAATGTTTACATGCAGCATATAATTGGGAGTAATTTATATAAATATAAAAATATTATGTGGAATATTTGATCCATTTAAGTACCAATTACATATAATGTAACAAACAGATAATTGTCTCATCTTCAACAGTGGTGTAAAGCAAGCTGTAAATAAGCCCCCTTAAAATGTGAAAATATTAAAAAATAACTAACAGAGGACTCGAATCATATAAAACTAGTCCTTTTTGTCAATAATATAGTAAAGTTTAGTAGACATGTCATAATTTAGTAAAATAACTTCTGTATTAACCTATTACAACATTTGGAATAAATTATGTGTGTTTAGGCAAACATTATGAAATATGTAAGGATGGCAGGTAGGAATTTTTTTATCCTTGGCTAACTTTGTTGTGAAGGGATATAGTAACAGCACTGTCAGTCCGTCCTTCCATTATAACCTGGTGAACACTTTAGAATCAACATCCTTCAACAGATTTTGACCTAACTTGGTACACTCTGGATTCCCTAAGAAAAGACTTTCAAGGTCAAAAGGTCACTTGACATATGAATGACATCTTCATATTGCCATAATTATATATTTTTTATACAAGATATACTATACATATATTGTGGCCTTTATGTTGCTTATCAATGAAAGCTAATAAAATAGCCAAAGTAGACACTAAATTTTAGGTAGATAAGGGTTAAGTCTTTACAGACAATTATGTTTATGCCTTAGGAGCATTGGCAAAGACAGGCACCTCTTTCTGACATCTGACTGCAAAATTTTAAAAAATGTACTGCATTTGTTAATTTATTAAGACTAAGATAGAAAAAAAATTCCCACCTACCCTAACTTTTTTTTAATTTCAATATTTGTAACCATATTGTTTGTTTTGGGCTATTGTAATGGATTGGTTTGTTTGTTTGTTTGTTTGGGGTTTAACGCCACTTTCAACAATATTTCAGTCATATCGCGGCGGTCAGTTTTACT
>JAULBM010000023.1:3693379-3715255 GCA_032357055.1 Geukensia granosissima | reverse complement strand
TAGTTTTAATAGGCTATTTCAATTTGTTTGGATTTGAGTACTTCTTTTACTATGTTTGGTTTGCTGACTCTCTATGTTTTGGTTCTAATGCTACTGATGAGAGGTTAATTACTCATATACATATTTTTTCAACATTGGTAAACTTGTATCTTGAAACTGGAATAAAGTACACACTATTTATATTTTACATATTACAGATGTATGTCATAGCGGTACAAATATAGTATTCCTACGTCATTTGGAAAACCTGAATGAATTTTTGTAACAGAATATGATTAACAATGTTATAAAGGTATAGAAATTACAGTATCATCTTCTCTCTTACAAACAAATTACCATGTTGAAGAATTTTACGATTCTGCATTCTACGGTGATGTACTACAATTCATTAAAGATATTCTACAATGTGTTCAACCCTTCTCATTTCAAAGATGAGAGACTGGATGAATTCAGTGCACGCTAATTACCCCTTATATCATTACAAAAGAGTCAATTAGCTTGATTCCACATTAGGAGTCACATTTCTAAAATTTTCTGCCGACCCTAGTCCAAGAACAATCGTCAAATGATGATTAAACTGAGTTGTTTCTATTTTCATTTGAAAGGTTTCAAATGATTGGTATAAAGTCGAATCATCACTCAACACAACTAATCAAGCTACTTGTACACTATCAACAGAAGCCAGTATCAGTTTTTATTGTCGCGTAGTGACTTTTAATCATTTGTTGCAATCTGTTCTCGGTCATTTTTTTTTTACATCTGAGGTTTCTATAATGGTTTTATATTCAATATAATATCAGTGGACTAAGATAATAAAAGAAAAATGAATTATCTGTGGTAGCCATACAAACACATTATAATTAGCTTTGAATGTAGATATAAATATACCGGTAAATATTACTTTTATCGCCCAATCAAAGAGTATAAACGACTTAGATCAAGTAAGTATCTATTTCTTAAAAGGTTTCTAATCATAGACATTAAACATTTCACTTTTGTGAATCCTCCTCCCTCTGGCAATATTTTTCTCATATATCACTGTATAATTTAGGTATAAGCTAAATTTATAACATATTAGAAAATATTTTTGTTTCATTTGAGATTTATTAATAAGAACTTGAGAAAAGAGGGCACTGTGAGTTAAAATTAAGGCAAAAGGACATTAAAGGCCCTTTTTGACACCAAAATGCTCTTACATCATTGAAATGTAAATAATCAAAAAATATTTTTGACCTAAAATTTATTTAAACAAATATAATCATAAATGTAACTTTTGTTTTAACCTTGACCTTATAATGGTCTTTAAGATCATTTTTTCAACAAAATACATGAATTCTTTTGTTTGGTTCTGTTTTCACTCAAATTTTTCTAGAGAAATGGATCCCCTTTTGCTGGAATCAACTTTATAAATTTTGCTACTGTTATATAACATAATATTACAATATTAAAATGTGCTTAAAAGTCTACAATTTTATATAATAGGGTGTGTGTATGTAAACAATTATTGCTTTATATTTTATTCAAAAACTCACACTTTGGGTATAAAATAGTTACCAAGACAACCAAAATGGGGAATTATACCCCTACTCCTTTTCTTGCTTTAAAAATTCCAAAATAGAGCTAATATAGTCATGATAGTAAAATAATTTTGTGCAATCGAATCCTGTTTTTAACCTGTTTTTCTGTAAAAAGATTCATAAATTTGATCATAAAATGATAAAACACTTTTATCATTCTGAAGTCTGAAGAAAAAGGTTTTTGTCATTTAGAACAACATCATTTGGTCTTTGAACAGAGGTTAACCATTCTTAAGAGGCCAAAAAAATAGTGAGGTACTTGAAACAAAATTATTCAAAAGTAAACAAAGTACTCTTAATTTCATTGCATATACTATTATCATTCTAATTCATGCTTAATATTCTCCTTCTCTACACAGTTTCTGTATAAAACAATCAATTTTAAGTGACTAAAGGAACTAAAATCGAGCTTCAAATATGTCTATTAGAAGAAGGTTTTACTATCAGACTGAAAGGTCACACAGATGTCCATGACAAAATAGCAAATAAATAAAGGTTTTACAGTATTTTGCTTGCATCCCTTGTTAAATTAAATATAAAACTAAAATAACTCTATAATTCCAAAATGATTACAGCTCATTAAGTATTCAGGACTCGAATTTAACATCAAATTGTTAAATTATTCACCTAATACAATAAAGCCAAGGAAAGCTTTGATTAACAACTGATAGTTTTATTCAATTATATTAAATATTGGATTAAGCTAATATAGTGGCAATAATCCGTTACTAAAACATACGTTTAAACAAATCATTAATTGACATCCAATCAGAGTATGAACCCTTGAGACCAAAAATGTTTGGTCTTCGACATTTCAAAATGCAATTTTCCACACTTTACGATGCTCAATTAATAAGAAGGTTGATCCCTTAGCTGTAATGAAATAAGAAATATTGAATACGTTCTCCGTGGGGAGTTCACTTGTTAAACATGACAAATATGGCAGTGAATGCAAAAATAACTAACAGTTCAATTCATTTACATGTTAGTTGTTATTTCTTCAGGCAAAAATCATGTGACAATCTTAATCTTTGGTTCAAATGTTCTTCAAAATAAAATAAAGACTAGCATCATAATGAAGTCCTGTGTTGCTGTTGTTTTTATGTTTTTAAATAAATTTGCCTTGTGGTCACCTGGTAACTGTTTTCATAACTGGGTTTTTGTTTTTCATATAACCAGATACAAATATACATATAGAGAAAGGTGATATAATATGATTGTCTTTGAGACAGCCATTTAAAAGGTACAAAATTACAAACATCTACAGGGAAACCTAAGATCTTCAGTTGTGGACACATATCCTCAGCCTACAGCAAGCTGTAAAAGGCCCAAAAAATAAAATGTAACAATTATTGGAAATATAAGTATACAATGTAAAATAAGTACCAGTAGCACTTAATCATAAATAAACAACAAAAAAGTTTGTAAATAAATTAATTAAATCTGTGAATACTTTTATAACAATTGAAGCAAAAAAATATTTAATTGTGACCCATTTTCTTAACCTGTTATAGTAGATATGTACTGAACCTCCTTTTCCTGCAAAAAATCATTATAAAATAGGTAATAGTCCATCTATCTTAATGTTGTTAGTATTTGTGAACCCTGTTTTAATAGTTAATGTAATCACAACCAGTTCAAGGATTTAGTGGGTTCCCCAATTAAAACCCCAAAATAGAAATTATTTTACTATCTTTGACCAATCTCCAAATTCACTATTGCAACTATTCAAATAATGAATTTCTGTAGTAATTTGAGTAGACCTCATCATAATTTTGAATTTTTACCTCTTAAATGTGTTGTACATAAGATATAATGTTATATTTGAAATAATTATTCTTTATACAGATCTTAGGTATTATTGATAATCAGAAATTATTGACTATTCAAATATTTTATATAAACGAGAAAAAATCCACATCAGGACATAACCACCTCAATGTGGTTGAATTCTGAAGTTAATTAAGTAATAGTATTATTTAGTAAAAAAAATATGACAAATTACAGTTTTTATACTACAAAACAAATCTGTATTTTGAAAAGGTATAAAATTATCCTATATTTACTATAATTATTGAGAATATGGAAGCAAGTTATATGAAAAATGACTCTGTAATAGTGATATAGAAATAACCTTTACTGGGTTTTTTCTGCCAATTTTTTCCCATTACAAAAATCTTAACGACCATTTTGGAAGAATAGAAATTCAAATTCCAGTGATTTAGGATATATGGTTTTGTCAAAATTATACAAAATGACCGCAATTATATCGCAAATAGTCAATCCTATACAGAATCTCTGGCTAATTTAAGAAATTGAACAATGCTTAACTGTTTACGTGGTGAAAGCCCCGACTGAATTAATAAGACTATTAACTCTGATAATCAAAAATTAATTACATCAACTAACGCTGCTTTATTACAACCAAACACAAAAGATTGAAAGTACAACGGAAGTTCCCTTTGATCAAGGACGTTGTCAATGTTTCAATAGCAAAAAATGGCTAATCAACTTAAGATCTCCAAATAATAAAATGTCGCGATCTATTGGCAAAGATTTCTAAGTGGTCGGGATTGATAAGTTTATAATAGAAAAAAAGTATCTTGAAGTTTAATTGAATAGCAAGGTAGAATACACAATCATAGTGCAAGCAGAAAGAGAAAATGAACGGAATCAATGAGGATCATCAAATAATTGATACAGTATTCTTCGACTGCAAGGAAGCAAATTTAAAGTCAGGTGTACGCCAAATCAGGCTGGCTGATAGGTCAATATATTGTATATTAAATAGTTTAATAATTTTTTTCCTTTAAATTAAAACTTTTATCTTTATAATAGACTGCCTCTGTCTTGATATGATTAGCATGCTTGCTTCCATTGTGGAAGGTCCTTTGTTCGATCCCCAGCCGGGTCAAACCAAAGACTTGAAAATTGGAATTGGCTGCAGCATTAAGGAGTTAGAGCAAAGACTGGTCGGCCCAGAGTCAGAATAATGTGTCTGGGTAAAGTGTTATGTCTTCCTGTGGACTGTTGCTTTTGTGAGCTAGCACGTTAAAAACTCGGCTCAGCTTGTCGGTCTAGTACAGAGCAGGGTTCATCTTTTCATTCTTTAATATGCTCTCATCCTGAATATGCAAGAAATACTTGACACTGGACGTTAAGCAACATTCAATCAATCAATTTATATAATATCTTTTTTCATCTGAAAGAAATTCCTTCTATTAGACATTGTTTAATTATGGGCCCTTTCAAACTATCAAGTTTAATTTTTAGATTAAGTCAGGTAAATGATACTCTCAAAATTTAGGTTGATCTGGATTAACTTGATCCCCTAATATAAACTAGATTAACTCAGGTAAACAATGCTCAAGTCAAGATTGAGGTTAATCCGGATTAACTTGATCCACTTTAATTTAAACCAGATCAAGTTAATCCAGATAAAACTATAGCAGTTATGTAGTGTGAACACAAAACATGGATTAAATCTGACATCATAATTAGTAACATTACTTATGGTCTTTTGATTTCTGTCCATTCAAGTTAAACTGTATTAAGTTAAGCCACAATATCAACGCTAGTGTGAACGAAGCAAGTTGCCTGTATTCTGATTAAATTGATATGGATTAAACTAAACCTAGTGTAGACAGACCCTAGATCTTTATCAATATGGACCAACTCTTAAGATTTAAAAAAGAAAGCAAAGAAAATACCAAGAATATATTCATTTTTATACTCTTTAATTTCTAGCAAATTATTTTCAAAATCAAACCTAAACTAAACCACCACCTAAACACCCCATTTCAAACAAAAATTCTATGTTCAGGTCAATTTTTATACCCTATAAAATATACATAATATCCATTTTTCATATTTATTTAATAAAAATATCTCATCAATATATCTTGTTTGAAGTATCAAATTGTTATGTAAAGTAAAGCCACTAGCATGATGAAAAAAAATGACATTTACTTTTTAATAGTAAAACAATATCCTGTGCAGACAAAATTAATACTTATAATAGTTTATGACAAATTTCTGACATTCTTTTGATGAATTGTAACAGTCAAATATAATATCACCCTGCCCGTCAGGATAAAATTTTACAATTATGGAACGAATATAAAAATAATTATAAAGTTTGTACATCATATTTCTGTATGCTAGCGTTGACATATTCATTATCTGGAGAAAAATGATCACTAATTCTCCGTCAATATCGGGCTTTATTCAAACAAGAGAACATAAAATAACGGGCTGACAAAAATCAACAACTGATCAACTATTGTTAAACTCCATGAATAATTCATATTCTATTGATTTACAAAACTTATATCAAACAAAAAAGATGTTGTAGTGGCACATGTAACAAAATCACAAGTTAGGATTAGTCTTGTAAGTTTGTTTGTAAATTGATAGAAGTACAAACACCACAAAATCACAAGTTATGATTAGTCTTGTAAATTGATAGGAGTACAAACAATCTGTTTTCATATTTATACTGTTATGGAAGCATTAAAAAGAGAAAATCCCCTTATTCTTGTTCAAATTCTGAATATCCAGCTTATTACAGCATACCCCAGTTTTTTGATATAGTGTTTTCTCTTGTCTGGGATTTTTACAAAAAAGAATAGTAGTGATGAGATTGCAAAATCACCAATTATTTCAGTATAAAAAGTTAAATCATAAAAGTCTACAAAACCAGGAACCTTTTATCCAATAGATGTCATTGTTTTTTAATTAATGAGTCCGTATTGATCCTCAGATAATGCTTAAAAACTGTGCAACCAAAATAACTTCCAATACAACAACCTCACCCACAATTATCCCCATAAACAAGACCATCCATTGCAAAAATTTGGTTTTTTTTTTCAGTTATTTGTAAACCACCCTTTTCCAAAGACCACAACTCATATAAAGTAACTTATAGAGACAACTGTTTTCACTGACATAAAACAGCAGAATATCTAGAATGTTATAAAAATGGTGAAAAAAATGTGCATTGAACAATAAAATTGAAAGCTCAACTCCAACTTTATAAACTCTATGAAATATGACAAGACTCTTTTTAACAAGAACACTATAAATCTTATGTCCCATTTCTCAAACTCATCATATTTTTTTTTTGTTTCATAATAATATCTTTTTAATGAAAATATCAAATTTGTCAACAGATTTTGTCTGACCTTTGCTCATTGTCCTTATCTGATAATACCCATTTACTAACAACACGTCAACATATTGTGAGCTTCCTCAGATTTTTTCATCAAATAGGATTAAGGTCTCATTATTCTTAAAAGATCAACTCAAAAATCTTCCAGTGGTCAACTAAATTACAAATTGGATTTACGTACAGAATCGCCGAAGAGTTTTTGATCCCAAACGTAAAAGGATGGTGTTAATTCTAATTGAATTTGATCAGCCGCGGCTTTTCACTTGGGAGTTAATTAGAACGGCTTTTTCTGGTAGCGATGCCTGTGATTAGGAAACTATTACTAGATAAAGTCCCCTGACTCTGTTTAAATAAGACATCAAACTAGATCTTGATTGTGTTTTATTTTATTCTTATTTAAATTAGCTAATCAAACTCCTTTTTTGTCACCAGGAATATTTGTTAGTGATGCGAATAGCATACAAATTCACCATGATGTAGTTGTAATTAACGGTAGGGATATATAAACTTCAGAATTCTTGATTGCCATTTCTTCAGGGACAAAGTAAAAACAGTTAAAATCCTCAAAAATATTTGTTTTGAAGAATATATAACTACAATTACAATTTATGGAAATTGTCATCCATTTTATTTGTTTGTGCACTCTTCAGATTCAAGGTTGTCAAGCTACATATGTAAAAAAACAAATTCTTACTATGAATTGAAATTTCTTATATAAAAACAATAAGGCCAGATCTTTAGAGATATTCATTTTCTAGATTTTCACCTTATGGCCTACAATAGTAACAACTGTGCTAAATATAATGAAACATTGCAATCCTGTCAAATATTAATTGAAATTGATAGAAAACTGAAAATTTTTAGGATTGATGGGAGGGGATGTGATCTGGGAATCTCAATAAATAACTATCAAATCCATAAATCTCCAGAAAATTACACCCATCCAGGTACACACCAATTATCAAGAACTTTTGAAAATTGTGAACTAAACTTATTTTGTGTGATTAACTTGCATGATCTCCCCATCATGATAGAGAAGACAGCTCCACTTTTGGCATTTATACAATACCTTGTTTTCTTTTGCTATTTATGATATCATAACTATAAATCAAGTCAGAAATGTTCTGATTGATGTCTTATCTTAGGAGAACCATGTATATTATCAATTGTGTTTGGAAATTCAAGGTCTGTACATCATGTTTTATGTCGTTTGGTTACACCATTGTCCCAGGTTAGGAGGGTTGAACACTCACAAACATGTTTGAACCTACCATATATTTTGTGTGCCTTAGGAACCTGTGACCCAGTGGATGTCATTCTTTTTATGTTAAAGTGTAACTTGTTTTACTTTCTATAATTATTTGGCAGATTGTTGTTACCTTTGTAAATCATCACATTTTATTATTGGTGCCACAGCTGAGTAGATATCTGTTTATTATTGAAGGTTTAGGCAAGTTATAGATGGCTCAATCAAAGACAATCATACCTTTCTATTATGATTCTTAACAAAAAAAATGGACACTTTAATATTATACATATACATGAAATAAGTGAATCTTACCTTCAAATCTCTCCCTGTGCTTTTCTCTGAATCTTTCAAAATAAGATGAATCTGGAGATTCATGGCAAAAAAATCTCATAGGATTGTCATATGGGCAGGGAAATCCTAAAATTATATCAAATAAATTCTATTATATTTTGTTTTGGCATCAAATCATAAGAATGTTTGGTTATCATAGGTACCTTGACATTTTTAGCATGACAAATAACAAGACTTTAAATTATGAAAATATGGCTTCTATTCAAAGAGTCCAGTTGATCATAAGATGTATTCAGGATCCCACCGTGACAGTAAAATACAATATATATCAGGAGTAAATGTGACCACTAATAATATCATTTATCAAAAACCTTTTTTAAGTGCCTCAGATGCTGAAATGTTGTTGCCATCATCTTAACTCAAGATCTTAATTCATCACATATTTTTGTGGTATTTATATTAATTCTGAAGCCCAGAAATTATAGGGCTTCAATCTATGTATTGTAAAAAGCAGAACACCTAATGCTGGATTAAACTTTTACAATGTTTGGATCCTGACTTTCCTATGTTTTTGTACTCAAGCTATATTTATATATTGTTACAAATGCAAAAAATAGCAAAACCATCAAGAAAATGTTTTGCAAAAATCTGCTACTAAAATAATCCTTCAAAAATAAAAACTGTGTTTGAAATTGTTGATTATAACGGAATAAGGAATTTTTTTTAATGTGTTTTTAACTAAAAAATCTGGTCTAAATGTTAAAACATACACAAATATGTCTTAATCTTCAGCCACTCAAAGGCTAATGCTGGATGAGCAGACAAAAAAGCCTACAAAGTTACAGCCATGCTATTTTTTTACTTTTATCTCATCAGATTCAAATTAAATCTTCCAGTTTGCTAACTACTGACAAGCTTCAAGAAACTTAAGATGTTTTCTCTATATTTATCAACTTTATACCATTGTCAAAGGAGAAATCCCTCGGTTCCTGTTTGATGGCCGGCGTCTGTGTGGAAGGCAACTGTGGATACCCATGGTTCCTAGAAATATCGTAACTTCTGTCGTAGAATTCTTGCTTGAAGAAATGGTGAGCATAGGTCGTGGACATCAGTCGACAGTAATTGGTCTGGGGATCAGGTGTTAAGTAACCCTTCTGTGGCGCTGAGCTTGGTCTTGGAATTCTGCTGAGCAGAAATTTGAAGAAAATTAATTTCAAATAATCTGATACAAATGTATAAGATGTCCTACAGCCATTTCCAAAGAAAGTCTGAAACTCAGACATTTCTTGATCTGCAAAGTGCATAGAAATTTATCAGACATACATCCATATTTCATCTCCTGCTTCAGTTCATGTTGAAAACAACATATTGATACTTTTTAATTTGTACTAAGAATTCTATGCTTTATTTAATTTGTTTTAAAAATTAATTAGAAAATATTAGGATGAATTTTTTGTGTTGTTTACGTCTTACAGTCATATTTTTTAACGATGTCATAATTTATTTCTATTTGAAAACATTTGTCTCATAGAAAAAATCTGTTTTTCAAATCAAGTGTAAATTGAGTCATATTTGTGTCACAAATTATTTTCTTTGAAAAATATCATTTAAACACATGCAATACACCACTAAACAATTTCCCATTTTTTGTCCATTAACTTTTATTTTGCCACTAGAAGGTAGTTACTATTAACTAAAGACAGGAGTCGTTAACGATAAATTCACATGCAAAATTGACATTCATTTCTTAGCGAAAGCAGGTATGTCAGTTTGCAATATGAAATATGACATCCTTATAACAATGCATGGACAAATTTATTTCTGAAACTGACAACCTTTCATCCAACAGTAACCATGGCAACAAAAAGCAAATCTCGACGACGAAAATTATTAAAGGTAAATTGCATGTTAACACTTGAAAATACGTCCCAATTTAAAGTCCTCAAACACAAAAGGTTTATATTGATCAGAATTTTACCGAGCATCTTAAGTGAAAGACAGATAATGCCGTTTATTTTGTGTTGTTAAAACCATAAGATATTGGTAACAATTAGAGATATAACGTGTTATTAAAATATTACAACAATGATTGTCAGAATTCCATGTTGTGTCTCCTTCAACAATGCTCACAATTTCCAACTAACTGATACTACACAGAGCTTTAAAATTTATTATTTTCAGTTTTCATACCTTTTTGTTTCTCAAAACTCTAAATAAATGAATTGTGCTGTGAGGTATGAGATATAAGTTCACCCAAAACTGATACTGAACAAAGAAATATCCCTACAGATACTGTGAGAAAAACTCACAAATTGCCATACTAGTTTTTCAAAGTGACTTTGGAATGAGTGGTGAATGATGTCTTATGTTAATGCAAAGTTTATTGAAATCCTTTGAAGAGTTTAGGAGGAGGGGCAGTAAATTACAAGTGATGTGGACAGACAGAAGTCAGAGTAAATTATCTGACCTTGGAATAAGCCAAGATATTTCCTTCCTAATGAATATCTATACATTAAGTATTATAATCATGGAAAGTTTCATTGAAATCCATTGAATGGTTTAAGGGGAGATGCACTTACAAGGTATGTGGAGAGACAGTCAGACAAGGGGATGCAATATACCCCGAAACTTAAACAAACATAAATCATCTTACTTATGCCCCTATGCAGGACATACCAGATAACATGTATTGTGATTAATGCAGTTCCTTTTTTGTTTGGTACAAAGCCAAGGCAGGAGCCTAAATCATTCAGGTGAATGGCTGCAGTAATCTGAACAGGAGAGTCCGAGACCATTATTATATAGTCTAATTTAAAGGACTCTAAGAGAAACATCTCTTTCATGTGAGTTTCAATCAATGAATTGGTTCTGAAGTCTTTTTCAATGTATTTCACAAAGGGTCATGGGGGCCCCACTGACAGCCATGCTAAATTATGAATGGGCACCAAAGTAAGTCCACTCAGTATATCTTGTAAAGAACATTTGTGTAACAATTGTTTTCCATTCAGAAGACCTCTTAAGAATGCACAGTGTTAATACAAACAAATTATCAACAAACAAAATTGATTTCAATAGTTCACTTTGCTTTTCAGTTCAAATGAGTTAAATTTCCTGTCAACATTAATTAAAACATCCTGAAAATTATCCAGTCAAACATGCCTTTGTGACCACCTCTGTTTAGCAACCACCACCTTTTTATTTCCCATTGCTTTTGAGTCTTTAAGTGAACTTTATTTAAGAGTTCACTTGTCCTAAACGGTCATTTTTTCTTCTTTCCAAATTTAGAATAATAATTTGGAATATATGTCAGTAAGACATGATCCACATCTAACATATGTTTATAACAATTATTCAAAAGCCAAAATGACCTCTTGAATCAAGTTTGTCTATGTATTTGGCATCATTTTGATAAAAAATGGAAATAACATGGTTTCATAAGGCCAATTCTCCCCCCTTTCATCTCATCCTTATACAAGTTATTAATTAAAAACATACATACCTTTCAATGGATCTGTTCATATAAGTACAAGACGATTCTGTGGGGACTGTGTACTGGGTGGGGTCCTTACTGCAGGGGGACAAGCTGGATGACTCCTTCCCTGATGTAGAAGAACACACAGAACCTGAAGGGGAAGATGGTGTCTGCTCACTCCCTTGAATGTACCGTCTTTCACCATAATCATACTTGGCTGTGTTGTTTACTTTTTGTAAGCTGCTTTGTAAGCTGGTACCACAACATGTATTGCTTTTTGGTTCTGTTTTGACTTTCAGATAATGGTTGCCTAAAATGACATTAATAAATAATCATGTAAGGTAAATATAATATAACAAGTTGCAAAAATAAAACCTGCATTTAGATTTATAAATGATAAACCTCCGTCACAAGAAATTTTCCAAATTAGTTGGGATGTCATCATAATTGAAAGCCATAATGGGACCTGTAGAAGATCAAATTCTACTGTCATTTGGTGGATGGCTGTCTCAAGGACAATTATGTCACATCTCAATTTTAATATTGATATATATATACTTTTATTTATTGATCTGACAATTGTCAATTTGATTATTTTGGTCATTCAAAAATCTTTGGTTTTCCAGAATTTTGATATTACATGTGCATATGTGTACAATAGAACAACACACAAACCTACAGTCACACACACACACATACAACATAAGTGTTTTCTCCTTACGGAAAATGTTTACACGTTTTCAGAGGCGCATAAGGAGGGTGATTCAGAAGGGTTTATTGGGACTTTGCACCTTTAAGGTCTACAAGAGTTTTGTTCTGAACCAATTGTGGAACATAGATGAACCAAAGACTGCTTGGTCACAGATTTCCACTCCTCTGTGGTGTAATGGGAAAATGGCATGCCACATTACTGACAACATGACTCATTTCTAAGAAATTAAACAGCAACATGAGAATAAAAAATAGTTAAAAAAAACACAGATTTAATGTTGTTACTCTGAATGGGACACCACTGTAAGTTTAATATCAACAATATGTGGCCATCAGTTTTATAAGTGAATTGATCGAGACTGTCTAGAAAAAACACTGTCCATAGAGAATGACCTTGACCTTGATCAGGTAACTGACAAAACTATTATCACCTGACTTGTGATTCAAGTACACCCTTTTTGTATGCACAAATCTGGTATCAAGGTCATAGGTTACAATGGTGTATAAAGGTAGGTTCAAATTAACTAACCACACTGACTGACACCCCAGGGCTCTTGTTTTTTTTTAAAATCAATGACTGCAGATACTGGTATGGCAATATAAGGACATAAACTCTACAACAAAATTATTTCAAGATAATTATGGAACATTTATACCTAAAATACAAGAATATCAGTCCAACATTTTCAGCCTGGAATGCCAATTTTATTATCCCCCATATTGATGGATAAGACAAACCACAAAATACACCATAATTGGTTTATTCCTGTTTACTAACCCTAAACATTTTCACAAAATAATTTTGTGACAACTTGAAACAGAAGCACTCAGTCAACGGATCATAAAAAACCAAAATAATTCCAAAAGACAAACAGGACTGAAGATGAATTAAGAGACTGTCATTTTCTTTTCTGACAAGATGATCATTAAATCTTAAATTTTAATAATATCTCATTTTTCTGCCGTCAATATCGCGTTTGTCGTTCTCATACAAAATGGGTGATTGCTGACACTGTTAATTGGGATGTCGCTAAAATTTTCTTCAACGTATGGCGTAAATTATTCATAGAAACACAAGATTGAGTGTCGCTAAGGTTAAAAGGCCTCAACATACAGTGGTAATTGAGTCTCTCCAACCACCTTAATTTGTTTTCATACTCAGAAAAAATAGTTATTGAAAACGTGGGGGAATTGATTTTGTTGCTATGAAGGTGTCCATTTCACTATTTTTAATAATTAAAGAGACATTTTTCATGTTGGTTATAATATGTTACAAAAATGATGTCTAGGCTATCAGTGTTATATAAAACTGACAAATTGTCTGACGGTTCAAAGACTGCATCGACACCGAAATGGAATACTGATTTAGATTTATAATTTGTGTGAACAATAAGTGAGTTATCTGTATGGGTCATTTCTCAGCAATATAATGTGATCATAAAATATTTTCCTTTTTTAATTTATATTCAGGCATAAATTGATCAATAGCATGATTACACAGAACTATCAATCTGATTTAATTTTTTGAGTGAAAAAAACCACAATTCTGACAGATTTATCAAAACAAACTGATGACTTCGTATTTATATTTTCTTTGTCCAGAAAGATGACTTCAATTACATGTTTATTTTTGAGATCCAAAAAAAATTTTGTACCAGTATTAATAATATTTTTTGGAGGGCACCTAATGTGTGATTTGCCACACACTTAAGAGTAACCTCCATTGTGAAATATTGGCAGTTATTACAACCTGTATTTTACATTAATAAAACACTAAAATTATACTTTTAAATGTAACACATATATATTAGGACATATTATTCTGAAAATATGATTTCAATCTTTGATTTAAAAAATCTTTTATCTAGTTTGTAAACAGTTAATAAAGGGTAGGGTACCACCAATTTGTTTTTTCTAAAACAAAGAGCAAGGTCTCAAGAAAATAACGAAAGGCACCATACCCTGTTAAAATTTATGTATCAGATAGCCTAAATAATTGCCACAATATAATGGGATCTAAAATTGATGCCATTATACAAAAGGCTGCAAAAGATCAATGGGAATATGTGAAACAATACGAAAATAAAAAGATAACTGGGAAGGGTAAAATGTCAGAGAGACTGCACTCTAACCATTAGAAAAAACAGAGGGAATCTACAAATCTAGAGGTCTCCACAAGGCCTTTAACATGGGTGAAAAGCTCTAAATCAGCTTCATGTGATTTGTGAATTAAATAAACATTTAAATATTGATAGATTGATTGAATTGCACCTAAAGTTTTGTGGCTAAAGAGTCAAAATGTTCATTGAACAAGCCATATTACTGTCACTGTGTCCAGCACTTAACTGTGTCCATCATATTACTGTATCCAGCACATTATATGATTTCCAGCAAAATACTGTCTCCACACTTATCCAAAAGTACAATGTCTTAACACAGAATAATTAACTGCCACTTCAAACACAAGACCCAAATTCAACCTTTTTTGCCTTTAATGTGAGGTAAAACAAACTTATGTTAAAAAGTATCTAAAAATTATTCATTATTCAATTGATGGAAACAATAAAGAAGAAATGTAGTTAATAAATCCAAACAGCATTGTTTTTATTTAAAATAAAACAAATCTTTTTTATGCCAAGTTCACTTTGAAATAAGACAATTCCTTTCTATTCAAATGTATTTCTTTGAAATCCTCTAACAATTTTTTACGATTCTTAGAACAGCAAAAGTACTGAGGACTCTGCAATACAAAACTTTAATTGTTCTCAGTGAAAAATTTACATGTAAAGAAGATAAAAACGAACAATGTAAAAGTTAATCTTATTTGCCGAGATGAAAGGTCCGATTCTTCATTGTTCTGTCATCGGTATTCTAATTAAAACAGCACTGAATACTAATTGTATAATAACAAACGCCTGATTGACTTTGATCAATATCAACACCTTTTTCCTCGTTCAAATGTCAATGTAACCAAACTATCTTAAGAACTTTAAAAATCGTCAAATCTAATTCCTGTTAATCTTATCAATGTTATCATTGTCAAAGTGTGTTTTTATTGAGTTGGGAATTCTATAATTTTTTTATTGTTCATTATTGTTTGTTTCTGGGATTTTACTTTACTTGTTCACTGAATATTTTTGTGATATTACTTTACTTGTTCGCTGAATATTTCTTTGATTTTACTTTACTTGTTCATTTGAAAATTGTTATGAATATAAAATTACTTGCTCATATGACAATTTTCAAATATTTACCACAGTTTGGACCCAGGGTCACCCTACTTAGTGGTGACAGAATGAGAGGACCATTTGGCCACAGTTTAGACCCCACTTACTGGTAACAACATAAGGGGACCATTTAGCCACAGTAAGCTCCCCACTTATTGGTGATAGAATGAGAGGACCATTTAGCCAGTTTGGACACTACTTAGTGGTGACAACATGAGGGGACCATTTAGCCAGTTAGGTCCCCACTTAGCTCTGACAGAATAAGAGGATCATTTAGCCACAATTTGTTCCTGTTAAGTTGTGATAGAATTGGGGAAAATTTAGCCACAGTTTGGTCCAAATTTTAGAGGTTAAAGAATGAGGGGACCATTTATCCAAAGTATGGTCCCAACTAAATGGCGGCAGAATGAAAGGTCTATATAATCACAGTTTGGGCTCTACCTAATTGTGGCAGAATGAGGGGAACCATTAAGCCACAGTTTGGTCCCAACTTAATGGTGTCAGAATAAAGGGACCATTTAGCCACAATTTGGTCCCGACTTTACTGGTGACAGAATTAGAATAATGAATATTTTACAAGAACTGCAAAATGACAATAGCTGACATGAAAATATGAGATGACATGTTTTTAGCATTTTAACAACTGCTTCTTCAAAATGAGAAAGACAATTAACATAACAATACAGTACTACTGGTATATTATATATGCAACAATACCATCATAATCAGCCCATTCAGAAATGTTTCCTTCGTGCCTAATTTTCTTTTCAAAATTTGTTAGTGCAACTTGTTCTTTCAAGTTTGATAATTTTGTCATAACTTCCTCTTGTATAATGTCTAGGTTTTTTCAGACCTTTATTTATCAGCGAAAAATGCTAAAATCAGAACCTCTAAATATGTACATATAATCTTGTGGGATTTGACATAAATTATTTTTCTACTGAACAATATTGAAGGCATGATAACAAGTTTTCAAAAAAATGCTTTAAAAAAAAAATTGACAAAGTGTTTTTTTTTTCAATATTCTAAGCACGTCCAGAAAACTGAACTTGCCCTCATTTCCATCTGGTTTGTAATACTCAGTTTTTTTTTTTTTTTTCTGTGTAGTATTTCATGTAAAGATGTTTGTCTTTTGTTTTGTTTGCTGATCATGTTTTATGCCATCTGAACTTTCATTGGTTAATTCTGATAAATACAGAAGGTATATCCAATTTACAATCTGTGCTATCTGTTGCAGCAAATTTCTTACACTTTCAAATGTTCAGGGGCTTCTTACTGTGTTAAATTTACATAGGAAACATTAAAAAATTGACTACCGGTATCAAACATAGAGACATTTTGCTATTCGCTAAAAACCGCACAGAAATCTATAGTTTTCTTTGTAAATAAAATTTATTCAAAACCTGTTGACAATATTTTCAAAATGTCAAGAAACCACCTGCGAAGATAACTTAATATTTCCTCTAAAACAAGCTGAACATTTTAACATTTACATAATTGAATTAAATTTCAATTTAACTCAGCATCCAAGACAATCCTAAATAAATTTAAATTTAATAGACAAAAGATGTGACTTATATAATTATAAAGTATTATCAACTAATTGTATTCCAATTCATCAACATTTCAAAAGTAGTGTCTTATCCTTTCTAAAATATGCATATGAATTCATATTATAACAATCAATAGACAGTGGTAAGACCGAGAACTTTTAAGAAATGACTTAATAGCTATTCAGGGTGTTTTATTTTTCTTTTTAGCGAGAGCTACCTGCAGTTTTTCTTAATGGAAGGATGACAATAAAAACGCAAAGACATTTGCCTTGTCAGTCACGACAATTATCATTAAACATAGAGGTGATTATTATTAGTCAGTGTTGCAGAAATGCTTTACCTGTGTGATGAAAATAAATATAAAATGCCTTCAAGAAGAAATTGTCAATGTTGCCAATCCCGCAGATACATGACATGCTAATATAGCCGCTAATATCACGTAATTAATGTGGCGAACTCGATTTAAAAGAAAGTCTTTATTCCAGGTGAGGAGAAAAATCTGTACTGATGAACTCAATTGTAAGTGTGTCATAAATTTTCAAGGAAAAAGTCCATAAAATTGCCTTTATCTGAGTAAGAAAAACTATTTAAAATTTCTGAACATGTAAATATTTTTAACAAAACATAACACTTTCAAATAAACCTCAATTTAAGCATTTAATTCTTCTACTTTTTTACACTCCCCTTTATACACTTTTACAGGTTAACAGAGGTAACATACTGAGGATTATTTTTATTTTATTGGATATCAATGACCATGGTAACCATGGTTGCAGGTAAACTCCAAATTTGGTACAAAATGCAATGAAATGCATCAGTTTTCACCAGCCAATTACATAACCAGAAATTTAAGAAATGTAAATAGTTCTTTCCAAAAAAAAAATTCACAGAACTATAAAAATAAATTTGAAATAAAATAAAAATTCCATTTAATAATCACATTTCGTATGAGAAATTAATCAAATCATACTTATATTAATAGATTAAGATGGCAATAAATTGTTAGATTTGCTATCTTTATTTTAAAAGTAACAATTAGCTTACAAATTTTAGATATTATTAAGTTAAATCAATTGGTAATCACACATTTCAGTCCGATTAAATTTCAATACACAATGTAATGTATCTATGCTAAAAACAGCTTCGGAATAAGATGAGACAATGTGTTAGATAATTTGTCAAAGTCTGTAATTCTGTCAAATTGTTGACAAGATTCAGATAATAACAGTCTTACACCTGCCAAAGGCTTAAAAACGCTGCAGAGAGTCTAACATGAGAGTAATCTCCCCTGGGAAGGTTCTCTAATTGAGGAATATCAGATTGGTGTAACATTTAGCCATGGGGCAAACTTTCTCAGATGGTCTTGTTCATGTTTAGGCTTTTTATTTGCAATCAAATATGATTTGTGTTGAATTATTTATTCTCTTGTTAGAAATGAATCAGGCCTTGAGAGAAAATCAGTTGGTCAATTAATTCACTACAAAAGATACTCGGAAGTGATTTCTTAGTGATACTCAGTTTTGTAGCTCTATTAAGTATTGAGTTCTTAAAATTACACCAAGCACAAGTAATTGTGCCAATTTGTTTCTAACAAGACACAAAGTGATGATTTAAATAAGGGTAATTTGATCATCTTCATCATTACCAAAATTATATGTAATAATATTGTAGTTAATCTTTAAAATAAAAAATATGGAATATATGCCAAAAAGACACAATCCACATCTTAAAATTTAGAAAAAAATATTCAAAAGCCTAATTGAACTTTGTGTAAAGCGCTCTTATGAATTTACCTTCATCAGACATGCTACGGGCCAAAAATACAGCGATGGGTAAAACTTTATGAGATCAGTAAAAATTTATGACTTCTGGGTACATTCATGAACGAAATGAACTGTAAAATTCATGGCATAATAAACATTGATCAGCAAAAGTAATATAAAAATAAAAATAGTGGACAATTAAAAATTTCAAAGTTGAAAAGATGTGAAACCCATATCTTTTCTATACACAGACAAGTATCTGTAATAAACAAGAACATACAACTCATGCATGGGGAAGCTTTATCAATAACACCATACAGTTTATTTATAAATATATTGTCTTATTGTGGTTAATCTTCTTCACAATAGTTTCACAAATAAATAAAAGATTTATCAGTCAATTTGAATTTGCAATAATGCAAAGAACTTTTCCATCTGATAATATTTCCAATGAAAGCACTTTAGAACACTTCTACCAAGGGGGACCATTTTTACAAAAGGAAGCACTACAGAATATTACTCCAGAGGGGGGACTATTTTTACAAATAAAGCACTACAATATATAACTTCCAAGGGAAGCAATTTCTACACAGACAGCAGAGAGTATTGCTGTAAAGGGAGACAATCTTTACAAAGAAAATGGTACAACTACGACTTATCCTGCTTAAAAATGAAGTTTGCTTTTCAAATGTATTTATATACCTTCATTTTTTGAGAATATTTTGTATGTTTTCTTAATTTAAGTTTTTTTTGTATTATTTTTGCTCCTATCATGCCTTTTTTAATTACCTTAAGATTGAAATGGAAGACTGATTTATGGAATTCCTATTATTTTTGGCCCCATTTTTATATTATTGCTGATTTTTTTCATAAGGATAATTAAGCTGATCTACAGAGGCAACTACAATAATGATGTTATTTTTACATTTCAATTTTAATAATAAAATATATAGGAACAAACTACCAAACCAATTGCTTAAACTAAACAAAAAAAATTTACACTGAGTGACATCACAATTAACAAATTTGAAAAGGACTTAACAAGGATATGAAAAATGACCAACAACAATTCACTGAACACCAGGTCTAAGTTCGAATGTGTTTGGGTCTCAGATTGATGGATTTACTGAATATTGTTTATTGTTAAATCATCAAAAGGCAAGACTTCCTTTTGGCACCCCCACAATGTATGTCTATCCTTATTCTGTCAACCAAAGGGGTAAAAAAAACCCTCAAAATTTCAACATAGGAGAATGACTAAAACTATAATTAGATCAGATTTAAGGGGGTACCTTACACCTAAGGGAAGTAACTCTGTAAAAATCATCTAAATGTTTTAATTGTGTATCATTTTATATTAAAATTAATGCATCTCAGTGATCAAAATTTTTGATGACGAAACTATTATATATCTTTTGAAATAATTCAAGAGAAACATGTGGTTCAAATTTCTGGAAATTTTCATATTTTCCTTCTTTCATCAAAGTAATTGTCAAAACAAAATTTAAAGAAAATTAAACATGTGGAATTTATTTTCGTGATGGTGTTGGGTACCCCCTTAAAAAAAACAACATGTCCAGTTAGTTATTACCTTTAAAATAAAAACTAGTCCTCATACACAGTTAAATGTATGGCAAAAGAAAAACATTCACATGACCTGACCATTTGTTGTCACTCACTTTCATATTGAACCTGATCAACTATATAACAATACAAACACATTAGTACAAGTCGTTACATTGTCAACAGACTCATTAACGTTGAAATATGCATGTCTGCTTCAAAAAATATCGGCTATTACTCTTGGTCTTAATTAAAGCTGCAAGTTAACATTACTATATAAACTATCATAAACTATGCACTATCATAAAAACACCGGACGTTGTAAAAACAGCCCACTTTGATATGAAAGCAATTTCTTCATCACAGGCGACTTGTTCGCCAAAATCTATATAATGTCGGGCGTGAAGTGATCAAAGAACATTATTAGGTGATAACATCATATTTATTTTTATTCAACCTTATCAAAATGTAACCTTAATAATTTTATTAACTGGCTTTTTATTCAAATGGCTCATTGCTTTTCCATAGATTTATGTAATAATTTGTAATATGAAATTAACATCTTTTTTTAACAGTTTTCTGATAAAATGTAATTTTCTTGTTAAGAAAGGCCCATCATAATTAAAAGGCTAAATGCACAAATAAACAATACACCCTACACATGCAATCGAGGCATGGATCAAAAATAAGGAAAATTTACAAACAATTAAACAAATGATGGTTAAATGATATTAAAAACCATTAAATAAATCACTCTGCCTATTTTAATCTTGTGGTTTATTGATATTTATTTCACCACATACAATTAAAATGAAATAAAGAAGCATATATTTCTGGTATATATTTATAGTCCATATTCCTTTTGCTAAATATACATGTATATTTGAATACTAAGGTTAAAAATACACTGATAATTAAATTTACTAATAAATTAATATCACAAATGAGTGTTAAGGTGCTATTTGGGAATATCATATGAATAAATCTGTCATTTCTGGGGAAGAGTGTTGGAATAAAATTGCCACAAATTGAAAAATTTAACATGTATAAAATTGCCACCTTTTGGGAAATATTACAAATATATTAATCCTGTCACAATAAAGAATATTTTATAAATAAAATTGCATTGGGGGGAGGGGATATTAAATGGAAAAATAAATCCAGACATCATTCACCTAAATGACCTACATACTGCTACCTATTGTAGGATAATGTTCAGATTTTGTACCAAATACAAACAAGTTTAAAATTCTGCTATCAAAGCAATCTTTTTTTTTTGGGGGGGGGGGGGGGGGGGGGA
>JAULBM010000023.1:3664005-3679122 GCA_032357055.1 Geukensia granosissima | reverse complement strand
AAAGAGGTCAAAATCTTTCGTCAGATGAACCTGAAATTTGAGGCCAAAAACGGTCCTTACCGGACCTACTCCTTTATAACCAACAACAGCAGCATATTTTTTACTGTCATAACTGTCATATAAATTTGAATGTCATCACATTTGTTTTTTATGCCTTTTACAGCTTTCCTCATTGGAAGGATCTTTCTCCATTGTTGAAAGGCTCAAGTTAACCTGAACATCCAGATATTGGTAATATACACTTTTAAGCTGGCTGATAGACGATGGTACCACATGTCCTATTTTTATATGTCCATAATATTTCACCTTTAATCGAATTTAAGGACAAGTTTAGTTTGTGTGATTGGGGTTTAACGCCACTTTAAAAAATACTTAAGTCAAGTGGCGGTGGTCAGTTTTACTGGTGGAGGAAGCCAGAAAGCCCGGAGAGAACCAATGACCTTGGGAAGGTAACTGACAAACCTTATCATGTGCAATGCAAATAAAATTCAACCTGTTTTTGTATGGTACAAAGTCAGGCTTGAACTCAAGCCGTATAGGTGATAGGATACAGTGATCTGTACAGTTAAGTTAAAATCAGCTACCTAGACCATTCGGTCACCCAGGCCACTTAAGGAAAAGTTGATACATAGCAAACAAGTGGAGTTTGAAAGGGCATGTTGAATAAAAAATAGCTTTCTGGATTTACAAAATAACATTAATACCAGTAGTCCTGTCTATCATGCATTAATTTAGTCTGGGTAACCCATGACTTTATTTTCGAATTTTGGGCATGTTGGGGCTAGCTTCGCATTAATAAATTAGTTTTTATTAAGTTATAAAAATACGCCAGGGGGAGGTGTATTTCAAACCTCTTGAAGCAGCTTTGTTTTAAAACAGAACTTCAAAGTAATGTGACAAATGTGAATTGTGACATCATTATTTTTTCAAACTGTCAACAAGAAGACACTACATACTGAAAAAGTCTGGAATATAATTAGTCAGAATGTTTATAGCATCTTCTTCTATTGCAATTAGAAAAAGTCTGAGAGCATTACAGCAGCATAAAAGTCATCTGGTTTACTTTTGTTTTTGAATGTTATCCATTATGGATAACTTTCAAAAACAAATTTTTATGCTTTTGCTGTATAACTTATTCAAAATAGAGGCTGTAGATGGAATATGTACAAGACTGTAAGTGTTTTTCACAAAAAAAAATTTTTTTTCTAACATTACACACACTGTCTGTCTGGAGTCAGTGAAGACTGAGGGTGGCGGATAGTTGTTGTTTGACATTTAATTAAATGTCAGGTACCAAGAGAGAGGGTGTGTCTGTTGATCTTATAAAACCACTGTTGACAAGTCCCTGTGCTTATACAATGAAACCCTTTCGGCTTTTGTCAGTAGACTGTAGTGTAGATGTTGAAGTATCACATGATCTGGCGATATATAGCTATAAGTGGACAGGTCATTCAAGATCTAATGTGAAAATAGCATTTAAGAATTACAAGTAAATATGGGCATCGAATTCTGTTCTCAATTCTTATTCACAACGTTGAATCTTGTCTCTGGCTGAATAATCCCTCGTTGCATGACAAGACGTGCACCGAGATCATGCCTTGTAGCGTTGAAATTAACCTCATTTTTTGTATTAAAATTAGTGTGATACCAAGACGTTATTTGTCAAATCGATTGCATTCACCAAAATTGAATTTTTGGAATTGCTATATTGCATATATGGATGAGTATTATCTTGGTTCTTACGAGAAAATCGAAGAACTTTAACGTCTTCTGCGTCTACAAAAATGTCATGGCAGCCATTTTGACGCCGCGTAATAATTTTTCAATAAAAACTTTATAGATAATGAAATATTTTGTGATCGTTTTTAATTATCACGTAGGTTATAGTTTTAAAATTGGGAAACCAACTTAAAACTCCAAGAACTGATGGTCACTTCGAGTTTACTTCTTTCAAATGTTGGGATTATTTTATTTACCATTTGTGACTTCTCTCTTATTCATTCGACACCTCTTGGACGCCTACGTCACAACGTCAGATGTAGTTAAAAGTGAGGATTCTTTTTTCATGTTGAAAATCATGACCTTAAACATACATCAATTGATGCCATATCTCATCGTTCTTAAGTTTAGACAACTAATAAGATCACGCAAGACCCGGCTATGGGGCCAATGAGGCTGTAACCCCACCCCTTCCATTTTCTGGACCTTGGGCCTTGGCTTCATTTACCCGACTGTCCGGGGGACCCTACTTCCCTACCTTATGAGACTCATATCTGTTCTCACCCTTACCCTCAACCCAACCCTAATAATAAGTTATCCATAGCCATTAGTTACTGTTGAAAGTTGAAGGACTTTTTTAAATTTGGACTTGTTTTACCCTTCCAAATATAAAAGAGCATAAAAAACTCTAATTCATTAACAGAAAATAACATTAATTTGATTTTTAATTCCAATTCATATATAGTACTAAAGGCCACTATTGATTATATCAATCACTGTCAAGCCTTTTCCCATAGTTAGTTATTTTTGTTACACTAATGCTAGTCACAGCCGTCCACATTATACTATAATGTTTTTGTATATTTCATGTTTCATTTTGCTTATTGTATGTTTATTGTGTCATGACCATTTATTGAAAATGTGTTTGAACAATAAAGTATTTGTATTTTTAAACTGTAAATTTTATTACAAAACTTTGTTGAATTGAAAAACAAATTATTCCTTTATTAGGACTGTTGGTTCTTTTATATGTCATTAGAACTGAGAGAACTGAGGGAAGGAGACCAAATGCAGTCATAATTCGGTCATTTATGTCATGTATG
Organism: Geukensia granosissima; assembly: GCA_032357055.1. Lineage (NCBI taxonomy): Eukaryota > Metazoa > Mollusca > Bivalvia > Mytilida > Mytilidae > Geukensia > Geukensia granosissima. Next base: position 3,676,300 of record JAULBM010000023.1, on the reverse strand, counting down.
TTTAATGTTCATTGTATCATTAATGTTCATGTTAGTATTAATGTTTTTGTGTGATATTGTAATGCTGAAACCCAAATGGGGTTTACTGTCTGCATTGAAATATTTTTTTTTAACATTTTCCAAATTTCCTTTTTGTTATCTGAACAAGTAGGTGTAGTTTTGTCAAAATAAAACAAAACCCCTATTTAAATATCAAAGTTTTTAAGGAAAATTTCCACGGGAAAGAGTTATATTAAGGGAATTTTTGTTTATCATATTGATTTTAAAATCAAGATTAGGAGTAACTAAGTTTGTACAAGGAAGTATTGATTATCCGGTGTTGTTTTTCGGTATTCATGATATCGAATAAACTTTCTATTCAGTTAAAGGTTTAAATGAGCTTTAAAATATCGAATGACATTTCGTGAATGTTATTTAAAAGTAATAATATCGGAATTCTTTGGCAGTCTTAAACAGCAAGAAATATTTAGATTTCAACAATCCACAGGAAGTTCAAAACAACATTCTGTCGTAGGTTGAAATATAAATATTCACCAATTATTTTGGTACAAGCAATATGGAATACACATTCAAGAAATCAAGTTTGTTGTTTCTTTTCTAAAGGGCGATATTCAATTCTTTCTCAATTCTTTCTGGTACTTATGATAATTCGTTTGACTCTAATAAAGAAACTGGATAACGGACAAATCGTAATCAGATTCATTGAACGTTTAAATAAAGAACTCACCGCCATCGGCAACATCCTTAACATCGACCCCTTTCTCCATAGCCATGAAACCCAGAACAGAGAAAATTACAAAGCCGGCAAACACACTGGTACCACAGTTTACGAAACACACAATGATGGAATCCCGGAAACAGTTGTTGTTGAATTTGTTGTAACTCGCCATGGCAATCAGGCCTCCTGTACATGCGCTTAGAGAATAGAAAATTTGAGTAGCCGCATCGCTCCATACGTGTGGATCGAGAAGCCGTTCAAAATCTGGTTTCAGGTAGTATGTAATTCCTAGAGACGCACCTGGTAATGTAACTCCACGAATGAACAGAACTGTCAACATAACATACGGGAAAATGGCAGTAAAATATACAACCTGCAAATAAAATTAATGATATAAAAATGCTTGATTGGTTTCTTTTCAGCAAATGGACATGTAGTGCTTGTATTATGTTTATTATATTTTGTGATGAAAATTTTCTTTTCCAGTTCAATAAAGTTCAGTCGTAGACATATATAAAATGAAAATTTTAGAAATCTTTAGTTGTCAATTTGTTGTCAAATCCTTCGTTCCACTGACTGATTCGATGGGTATAAAACAATAACTAACCTTTCCCAGTGTCTTGATTCCTTTGAGAAGAACACAGAAGACGACGACCCAGGCAATAAATAAACATAACGCCAGATGCCACTGAACGGTACCAAAATCATCAATGGAGTCGGTTTGTTGTAAAACATGGAACCTAGAGATTCGATAATACAGTTTATTAGTTTGTATTAATATATAAATACTTCTAGTACCTACAATAAAAAAACTGATGTTATTCGGTTTCGTCTTCTGCAAGATTCAATCTTGTGTATATATTTATAATTATATTTATATATATAAACTAAAAATATCGAACTACAAATATGTGAAACTTTTACTGTGGTAGGATAACGATGAACAACCAACGGGCTTTTCTATACCTGCTCCACCTAAAAACGATTCATACTTGACAGATTTGTGCCGTATGAAAACGTATTTACGGGAACAATTGTCCGGGTCTCTAATTCTGTCTGGACTTATCAGTATACAACAGCAATAAATTGCAAATGCAACAAACATACACGCAGTGAATACCACACAGATTGCGCTGCTGTGTCTTACCTCACACAAATACAGGTTCTGGGGGTTTCCACTGTGCATATGCAGAGGCCAAAAACACGTTTCCTGCTTCTTTAATATTCTGATTTTAATATATCGATAGAAATATTTTAAAAAATAGAATGTTTGTTCTCCTAAACAAACTGATCTTAAAGCGCTCAAATTATACTTTTTTAACAGAAATAGAACATTTATTTTGGCTGACTTTAAGTTGCACTTGACAATCATTTGCGAGATTTTCAACTTGCAGAAGACGAATATCATCATCTTAAGTACTGTACATTCGTCTCACCTATAGAATTCCTCACTTGGAGTCCGGGTGGTGTTGGTATGCAGAGATCTTGCAGTGGGGACACCCGTTGTAGAATTTAACGTTTCTGTAACAAAGAGGAAATAGAACTGGTCAAATCTTTACCATATACAAGAGGAATGTCCATTAAATACAGGGTGCCTTTTGTTAGTAATTTTACACACCTTTGGACATTAAAATCACTCAGATAGGCATATGTGAATATATGATGATATAATGAAAGAAATCTTCATGCGTGATATGGAAGGTCTCATTCGGTAGTAAGCATGGGGACTTTTAGGACCCCTGGGAAAAGAAGCATATTGTTAGAAATTTTCATACATGCAAATTGCTTTTTTGCATTTTGAATTTCAAAACATATCAAATCAGCCATTTTTTTTAATTTGAAAAAAAAATAATAAAACCTACAAAAAGCCAAACTTGCGTGATTTACACACCAGAATAAGACCTTCTATATTTGGAATATAACCACATGTGAGTGAGGCTTACCATTGGCAACAGACTTAGCGTCGGCAATGAGACAGTTGACTGTGTTCCATTCATTATTACACGATGCCCATGGCAGCTCCGAGGTAAATGACGAATATAAAAAGTATAGCACGTGAGATATAACTACATTGTAGTACAATCCAATCAACCAGGACACTATCACCATGGCATAACCCAGACCTGAAAAAAATAAGATTCCAATTATTATTTTAGCACATTAAGTGAACTTTCATTCTTCAGCAAATATAGGGTTATGGGACAGAGAGAACAAGATAATCAAAACTTGGTGCAGCTGTTTTACTTAAATCAGAGATATATAGATATAAAATATAAAGATTTCCTGCATGCCTTTTCTTAACTGTTAGATATAATTCTTTGGCAATCAGTTTTCATCGTCCAGTTTAGCACAGTTCTTTGGATTACACAACTTTCTATTTGTTGACGCCTTTCCAGGGACATTTGTTTTCTTTTAATAAAAGCTGTCACTTATGTTTCGATGTCACAACAGAACTTTACAACTGAACATTGATATACCATAACATTTATGTCTTGGCTAGTTTAAGGTAAAACTATTGCCCCTTAATGGGTAAAGTAAAATATAGCCTGAGATTAATTCCAACATCTCGAGTATTGTATCATTGATGAATTAAGTGGGAAACTATAATGATATATCATCTAAATAAAATAACTTTATTTATTATTAAGTCTAAGGCTTCAGTAAAATGTGCTTTATGTTCATAAATTCTTGCTAAATAAGAAATAATTGAAAATCGTCCTAAAGACTTTGTGAGTATCGGGAGAAAGATCAGACATTCAAGTCAATATATCTTAATAAACTGTTTACCTTTCAGTAGTGGATTCATCTTCCAAATTGTGAGAGGTCCCAGACTAGCGAACTGTCCGACACCAACTTCCATGTAAAATAAAGGTAAACCTACTGCTGCCAACATGAGGGTGTATGGTAACAGGAAAGCGCCTGGAAGGAAATTCGTAATATAAATAGCATGCTGAAACTGCACAAAGACTGAAGAACTCCATACGTTATGGATTTCATTTGTAACTAAATTTATTATTATGGTTAAAAAGGTATGTGCTCTGAAGTAACTATACATCGGGTTGACATTTTTCTTTTGTCGTTTAATGGTTAATGATATTGAATGTTTCCTTATCCATTGATTGATACTATCGTATTTCACTGTGGTATCTTTTTTCTAGTTTCTATATTAAGAAATTGGATAAGAAATCGTTACTTCCTTATGACATATAAACTTTTAAAATTAAATTTAAATGGCCTTTACATTCAGGAGTAGTCCTCGTGTGGGGCACATATCCTGGAATCTAATTACAACGTTTTCCCATGTAATACAAATAATTTTAAATATCTCTTTCAAATCCGAAGCCTTACTCTGTAGGGAGTGACTGGGAAACAGAAATAGCCTATCGTTTCTCATGGAACTATGTTAATCAATAGTTGGAATGATGTGGTTTTCTATGCGGCGAGTTGAGAAATTATGATTTTTACACGAGCTATCGCGGAATTGATATTAATGTATCCTTGCTATAAATATAGTTATAGATTGGCAATTTGACTGTGTTACCTTGACCTTTAACATATGATAAGATTACAAGATTTTCCTAAAGGAAGGATGTTGATTTTAGAGTGTTCACATGAATGATACTTATAATAACCCTGCATCATGGCTAAATACTTAAGTTGCATTCTCCTTACATTAAAGACGCGCCGATATAAATTAAATTTGGGCAAAATTTAGAGAATTTAATAACGCTACGGCATGCTGTAAAATATGAAGCGTTAATTATGGTTTCATAACATACCTCCTCCGTTTTTGTAACAGAGATATGGAAATCTCCATACATTTCCGAGCCCGACAGCATATCCAACCATGGTAAGAATAAATTCCAACTGCCCACCCCAAGCAGCTCGTGGTTTCCCGTGAACATCCTCTGTTGGTAAATCATTACTTCCGGATTCAGAACTGTCTTGGCTGTTTGTTTCATAATTTGAGTCGCGTAGCTCTTTCTGTAATGAAAAATATAAATAGGAATAAAATTTCAATATTATAAAATACAGTGAAACCTCCACAATTTATTATTTAAAAGTTGAATTAATACAACCAGGTTATTAATGTGTAGAAACTCGGAAATACTATGTCATATTGCAGTTTGGAAACCGTTGCATTCCTTTAATAACAAGCTGACCATGTCCGCCTCAGAATCATTTAAGATTGATTAATTTATTGATCGCTGCTTAACGTCCTGCCGGTAATATTTCAGCAATTTCAGGAAATTAATGAAAGTACGCTTTTCAGAGTTTTATCACCAATTGCCTGACTTATTAAAAGACGAAAAAATACTCGGAATAGTTAAAATTAAATCCTTTTGGTTACATGACATTAAAGAAATCTAACCGAATTAAAACGACCATCTCATTGTTCGTTGTTGAACATCCGGAGAAAACGAACGGAAGTGGAATATTATAATGCAAGTAAACATGTTGTCAACATGAAATGACAACTTCTTATTATTGTTTTTTCCCCATTTTGTTTTAAACCAAAATTTGCCAAAAAAAAAATAATTTTTCGTACTTACCCAAACCATAATCGAAGATTTATTCAGAATATGAAGAACTAGTGTAACCCCACTTTGTCTCATGTGCCTATTCCAAGTCAGGATTGTGGTCATATGTCTGTCTTGTGTGTTAAATGTTTTGTTACATGTACTTTTTGACAATATTCAGGTAAGATCAGTAAAATTCACGTGAAAACGTTTATATTTATTTTGGGAGATTTAGAGCTTATCACGGGGAGTGGTATTCCGTCCTAGCGGAAGGCCTTGTGGAGACCGCTGGATTTTAAATTCCCTCTGATTTTTTTCTGGTAGTTGGACTGCGGTGTCTAAACTTTTTCAATTTTCATACTCTTCATTCGGTCCGCTACGATCACCACCGGAGTGGTCTCTAGTACACGGCCCACAGAACTGACCCAGCGCGATCCCCATGTGGCGAATAGGGGGTCTCTTGTCGGAAAATACCATGTTAATTGTTTAACTTATTCTCGTCCTGAATATGCATGAAATATTTGCCACTGGACGTTTAGACACCAACAATCAATCAATCAACGATCCCCAGGAAAATTGTAGTGGGCCGTAAACCCTTGACTTGGGAAGATGGGTTTTCATCTATTTTTCTATTTCGCGGTCAAAATATATTGATGCACTTTATTCTGTAAATGCGAATTCGTAAGTTTTGTAAGGCCGTGTCTTTTTTTTTTCATTTGTTTGGTAAAATTTTCGAAACCTGGCCGCCCGTCCGCACGAAAAACACACAAAAACAAAAAGAGTACAGCTTTGATGGCTTACATATTTCAACTATAAAGCTTGTATTACGTGAATATATATAAAAAAGGCCGTTATTTCTACATAATGATTATCAACGATAGAGCTATGTTTTGCGGGATTTGGGATAATTCATCTCAATACCACAATGCATACAGATTTTTTGTGTTTGTTTTTGACATCAAAAGGCTTTAAACCTACCCGCACGCGGACACAAAACAAAGAAAAATACAACTTTGGCCTAATCTTGTGTTCTGAAAAAATTCGGGTGGAAGTAAATCATTGTTATTTACATTAAACCACAAACTTGGCACTAATATTACCTATTATCCCCTCATTAAACTAAAAAACAAAACAAATAGTTTTCTTCAATCATAGAAATGTTTATTAAATCTAAACTGAAAACGCGCTATAAATTAGAAGTATTTTCATTCTGTTTGATAAATCAACCGGAAAAATGAATTTGTTAGTATAATAAACGAATCTACTGTTTGAGGTCATAAGGTTTATTAAACAGGTTTGTAAATAAACCTAAATGTTGTTTATAATGTTCATACTTTACGTTACTTTAATGCATACCAATCCTAATTAGGCTTAAATGCATACAAAACACAAAATATAATAGAATATGAAATTCAAAATTCATTTAAAAAATTCTGTGGGATTGTCTACGAGATGGAATAAATAATTTTTGACTTCATGAGAACATTAATAACGATTATAAGTCTCATATACATAAAAATTTGTGTAAAGTGAGGACATGAATTGCAAGGAAGATAGATAGTTCTTTTAAACGTGGAATGATATCGATCTGATAAGCCATCATCACAATGGAAATTTCCCAGCTTCCCACGTTGCTAGGCAATCTGCCAATCTAGTGCATGTCTTTGCAGTAAATATTATCCTTGACGAAGCAAAGAATTTTCTTGTTGACCGATATTTTTTTAATCCACAGTCTTGTTTACGTCAAAGAAAGAGTTTGTCTTCATCGTCTATGTACTTTTCGCCCAGAGCAGGCCCGTATCAGGCCAAATAAAAAAAATTCAAATTATTTATTTTCCGAAATAATGGGCCTAGTTCTTTTAAACTCTTGGCATTACAAAACTTCACAGCGCTTCAAAAATGATAAAAAATAAGATTTATAAATAATTGCGGCTAATTCATGAACGCAATGTTTTATCGAAAGCTCACAAGATTTCCTGGATTAATCGATAACCGACTTTCATATGATTAAACAAGATTTTGCCGCGTACAAGCTGCTACACATTCATTGAATAAACACTTTTCTTTCATAAAATTTTCCACACATACACAGGGAGATTGAAATGTAACCTAATATTTTTAAGGCCAGCCGAAAGAAAATTAGCTGCATGTTGACTAAAATATCATGTATAAAAGAGCTGTTAGCAGAGCCTACAACAATAATAGTCTACATTAAACCAAAACTATTATTATTAATTTACTTAATTATTTGTATATATAAGCATTACAGAAAGTTTACTCACGACTTCTACAACATGAACCTCTGGAAAAGTGTATTCTTTTTCTTCGCCTCCATCCGCATCTCCATTTTCTAAGTAAGCACCTTTTTCAAACCCCTTTTCCGGGGAGGTTATACTGTTTCTCATCATTTAATATAAAAACTGTTTAATAACTTAAATATATATATATATATTAATTATTCACACAGAGCAGTTATAACACAGTAAATTTGACTTTTTTATCTTAATAATTATTAAAGTAACGTTGAGACGGTTGTCTTCGCTACAAGATTGATCTAAACACAAATATACTGGTCGCCTAACATGTGCGTTGTATGCGTCATGGAAGATTTTCCTAGTATAAATGAATGAACAACATATAGTTCAAAGGTTAGCGAATAATATGTTTCCGCCTTTTTAAATCGAAGATTAAAAAATACACATATCGCGCATTAGTGTAAACATGGTAAAGTACAATATCAATATTATGAAAGTAAAAATTCGTGAAATAATTTAAATACCATAGAAAACGAAAATAAACTTAAATGAAAGAAGAAAAAAATAATTAAAACAGTTTGTGATAGCTGATGGTACTCGACAGAGCCATGCCCATAGGCCATATATAGAAAGTTAAAAAGGGAAGTAGGTTAATATATTCTGCCTAAAAAATAACATCTTTAAACAGTACATATAATGCTAGTAAATAGGCACCTTACATCCAAATAGACAACTGGCTTGCAAGAAAATCCTACGATTTTACGGGCAATTTGTGGAATGAATGTGTTATTTGTCACTCGTGGGCCATTTAATTGGAATAATAAAATTGATTTGATGTGCAGATAAATGATCTTCTGTATATTCGAATTGAATTATTAATGTTTTTACGATATACAGATAAAAGCAAATAAATTTATATTAACACCAATACTTTTTTGTTTTACTGTTTACCTGTCGGTCCCTTTGTTTACTCGGTAAGAGTTTTAGAATTCTCTTTATAAGAACAAACGAAGTTTAAAATAGATCAGTGAGTCGAAAGCTGGACTTTGTGCGGGGTAGTATTTTTGGGTTACTGTTTGAGAAAATTTTTTGAAGATTCCCACCCACTACTCCCTTAAATGTATTTGTAGGTTTTTTCAGCTATTCATATTTATTTATGATTATGTTTTATTGATTCATTTTTACACGGCAATGGTTATTACACGAAGGGGCAGATTTTTCTTGTGTTTAGTATGTAATGTAATAATTGAGCACGAATGTACTAAAAGCTTTGTTCAAATGATTGTTTAAAGCAAGATTTATTGTGTTTTTGTATCCCGAACAAAATAAATTATTTATCATTTTCGAAAATTTCTTTTTATTTTTCCAGAGTAATTTTGGCAAAGAACAATGTTTACTTATATCTTGTGGAGGTGTTATACAGTAGAGGTTCTTTACCTTTTCTTACGCCATGTGAAAGTAATAATACAGATGTATAATTACCATTAATAATTATTTGTGAAGGTTATGCAAAATGTGTACTCGGTATATAGTTGATAAATATGTTAATAATACATTAGCTAGGTCGCACTGTTTGTAAATAATTAGACGTTGTCAGATTCAGCCATTTACCTTGGACATTGATGTATAAACATGTCATGACTACTTTTCCGTAACCATATAAATCAAAGTAGAAGTTAGTCTGGGCTGTAAATAAAATTTTAGCAAACCTATGATGTTCTATTTTTTTTTTAAATCCTTCGTGATCAAGAACAGACTATACGCAAGGGTAAATCTCCAAACGCTTAAGAAAAAATTTAAGTCATAAAGCTGAAAATATTTGAAGATTAGTAAAAATTATACAAAAACGGTGTATTGTACCTAATCGTTTGACCCCTGTAAAATGGTTTAATTTCTCTTTAACTTATTTCGGACATTTGGACTTTTAATTAAAGTGTTTTATTGTTAAAAGATGATTCTTCGGTAAAATCGAGTTATTTGTATTTCATTTTGGACATTATCTTTCTATCATTTATTTGTTATGTAATCGATTTTCGTAGCTTCGATCCACATTTACATATATGTATTAATCTTGTTATTTCCTGGGATTAAAAAAAACATGTGCCTTTTTAATCCCAGTTTCCTCCTTAATCTTTCCGGACTTGCAATTGTTTGTTATGATTTTAAGTAAAGGAACGCTCATTGTCCAAAATTATTATCTTTTTTCAAACGCTTTAACCCATACATGTCTAATCGTTTTAGAGACAACGTTTCAATATCTGTCTTAACTGTTCTTTTGGCACATGTAGTGACATTAATTCCTTCCCATTTATCTAGTATTGTAAGTGCTAATTTATGTTTGTCAATTTTCTTGTGTTTATTGATATGTACAATTGTTATCTTAATTATTTGGAGCAATCTTTTAAATTCATGAATTGTGTACTGAAGATTAGGAGAAAAAAATCCCACTTATTCATTTCTTTAAGATTTTCAACTAAATTAATTCGAAAATGTTGAAATTCGTCTAGCCCTTTTACCTTAACTTTAACTAGGCAAAGACCATATATTCGTACACGTCGTGGCCATAATCACACAAAAATCATAATAGGTTTTTAGTCTTCTAGTAAAACACTGACTCTCATGGCGAACCCCTATATACTATAGAAAAGGGCATTATCTTCCTTAGCGACGCGTTGTTGGAACATGCCAATCACTCCTTTAACTGATCAAACCTGGGCTCAACTTCACCCCAAAGCATCGGTCTTTCAAATAAGGTTTAACTTATTAAAATTTGTTTACTGTTCTTGAAAATACGGCGTACTGAATGAGACTATGTTGTGTATTTTTAGCACTTTTAGTGTTCGGAATCAGCCCTCCAACTGACAACACCTGACTTTGTAGTGAAATAAAAATTCTTTCTGAAAGTCATTGTTTTTCATCGCTCTACCAGTCTGTGATGTCTAAGAGTTCCGCTAGTGATTTGTGTGTGTGCGAGCTCTCAAGGCAGTCGGCTATAGTCGCCAGTCACTGCCTGTCGTTTAGACATCGTCGCAAACTGTTGCTTCAAACACAAACATTAACTGTAACAATCCCCTCCTACAGTTACACCAAAACATTCTGAACAATTTCATGTTATATAACTGTTTCATTTTACTTTCTTTTGTTTTAAACTGTTTAAATATTCTTTCACATGATAGCCTAAAATTAAGAACCAAAGGTGAGGACTTGTGATGGATAAAGTGCGAAATCAAAGGTTTTCCACGTAGTAGGAAAGTTTTCAATGATCAATGATTTTTTTTTCAGGAACAATCCTGGAATAATAATGATCAATCTTCTGATCACATAGGTCATTAATTTTAAAGCGGCCTTATCGTTTTAAATGCACTGACAATCGTCGGAAGAACACGGCATATTGTTTTGTAGCGTCGCCAATCACACCAAAAGTGATCCCGATTGCTTTTAAGCTGTGAAATCCAACTATCGAATCAATTTTATCGTTTCATTTTTTTAGCACACTTAAAACATTTCAGCACATTAATTTTATAAAAAAAACATCAAAAGAGCCAAAAAAATCCAATCGCGAAAAGACACACAAAAAGGAAAAAAAAACATAGGATGTTAGAAATACATTATTGATATTAATGTGAAAATGTCCGTCTCTGGGCTTTAAGGGCCCAAACTTGAACAATTTTTTTTAATTTCTCCTGTTTCGTACAAAAAAATATTCAAAAAAGTATTTTGTAAAGAGTATAGAACATATTCACATTTCCATATTTTGTCTATTATATGTAAAAAAACATAATATTTGTAAATATGTATGCACCCTTATTTTCAGGACCAAAAAAATTTTAAATTCCTATTGTAGAAAAAATTTTAAAAATCGCAACGTAATTTTCTCAGATTATGAAGTCTTATGTATTTCACATGCTGTAAACGTATTTCAAGGAGAAACCTCTTATCAGCAACATTATATTTCAGAACCAAAAAAGTACTCATATCCAAACAATTCGGAATAGGAAGCCCAAATCGAGCGGAAGGATTTCTTCAGGGTTCCACAAACTGGTGTCGTAAGCGAAGAATTGTTCAACATAGCTGCCTTAGGAATAAGAACCGAATAATTTACATTTAACGGAAAGTCTTTTTTTTTTGTCACTCGCTTGTTTTGATTGATCAACGATCAATTCTTCGAATGTGTTTAAAGTGGTATTAAAGTGAGTTGACCCCGCTTTTGATGAGGTACTTGTCGATTTAAAACTTATCTTTTTTGAAAACTTTGGTTGAATTATCTTTCGGTCAAATTTTAAGTTAGGCATCCCCCACCTACCTAACAATACAACCATTGTTACTAAGGATAGAAAAAGTGACATATTTTTAAAACTTCTCATCATATTTAATTTCAACTGAAACCGTGTTTAATTTTCTCCTAACAAAAGTACTCCCAAAAACCCTTCCCGCCAACTAAGATGTCGTCGTGGCCGAACTTAATATAACATTGGCACTTACAGGAAATACATATAAGTACAGAAAAAGGAGATGGAGTATGATTGTCTATGAGACGTGTAAATCTCAAACTTCTACAGGTTGCCCTACGGCCTTCACTTAAAGACAAATGTCCGCACCCTACGGCAAACTTTAAAATGCCCCAAATAATATAATGTGATGATATTCAAATATAACAACTCTCGGCGAAATAAGTTAACAATGAAAAACATGTTATACTAACATTTATTAAATAACTAGAAAATGTCTCTTTTTTGATTGGATGAAACTATACCCGATTGCATTTGAGCAAACTTTATGATCACCGCGCAATTAAGCACGCG
>JAULBM010000023.1:3634210-3656964 GCA_032357055.1 Geukensia granosissima | reverse complement strand
GCTTCTTCGGACGATTTGTCAGATTCCATCAGTGATTCTGTTGGTGTTACAGAACCTTCGGCTAACTCAGTCGGGCTCTCAGAATTGTCATTATTATCAGAAACAATTTCATCGCCCCCCTTAGCTTTTTTGGTAATAAAATCAAACATTGACGATTGCCCACGCTTCATTGTGATATGGCAGCATAAGTGCGTTTCAAATTAAACAAGATTTACAATAGTGCAATTCAATAAAAGCCTACCGAAAAGAAATGAAATACTCTATAGCAGTATATGCTTTTGCAATAATACTGCATTTAAATGCAATCTTGATCTATATATTTTTAATTAAAGTGGTATATTTAATTAAACTGTGTAATCTTGAACTCATTCGACTTGGATCGTAATGGTTGTAAATTCAATCTGGTAAAGTAACAGCTTGAAACTGCCAGCACGGGACCGTTAGTGAATGAAACGTTTCCATGATGGCATCCAGTTGACGCGTTATATTTAAAAACAGAACGGCAATTGGATAAATATCAAGGAGACCGCATTCTATCGCCAAGTAAAAACGCCTGAAACAAAACATTAATAGAAGTCATCGCGCAGTCTTCAACAAAGTGAGGAACCTCACACAACTAGAAAGTTCTAAAAATTAATGGCTCCGAAAAATCATAACATAAGTGTTAATGTTAACTCTGCAGAACCCTCTATGTCCCCTGTTTAGGAGTGGTTATACTCCGCACGTTTTGAAATCTTGCTTCTGACGGGTTGCAGATATTTTCGATAATTCATTTGCGTTTTACTGTTTGTCTTTTGCAAATATAAAAATGAATAAAAAAGCCAATAATTATCAATAAACCTCGAGAACAACCTGCAATATATAGCTATAGAGAGAAAAAATAGATCAAGTAGTTATCTACACTGTTATATGACCGTTAACAAGAAAGAAGGAAATCTCCGTTTACTATTTGCTTTGAAACAATTTGTTCTAACCTCTTTTATTCCTTATTTCATTAAAAGTTAAATTTTTTTTTCAACTCTTAAACTCTTGCAACCAAAAATTAACTGGAAGCAGCTGCTTCCACTGCATACATTATGCTACGCCACTGGCTTCATGAAACTTGACATGTTGGTGTATAACGGCACTGCACAACATATGCATCTAAATTTAGATGGCCTTGACCTCCAGGTATTTTTTAGGATCACCATTTTCTACTTAGAAAATAGGACTTTTTACTAGAAAATTTACATACAACCACAAAAATTTGTAGTAGTATTATGGTATGGCGCTGTCGTCATTGTTGGCGTCTGTAGACAGGTTAGTTTCCGCACGATAACTTTTGTTCTAGTTAACCAATCCTTTTAATAAATTTGGAATATTGATAATTGGTTGAAAATAAAGGTTGGTATTGATTTTGCGGGATCTAGCTTTACCCGTTTTTTTAGGGAAGGGCCATAAAAGGTTTTTGTCTTATTTGAATGCAAGTTCTCTATTTCTTGTCCAATTTTGATGGGGTTTTTTCTTTGTATTCCCCTTGAAAAAACCAACATTATAGGCCAGAAGTCTCATGATCTATCTCTTACTGTTAATGAGATATGAAGGGTCCAAAAACGGCCACGCCCTAATTTTTGAAACTTTTTAAAATTCTCCTCAGATTTTGATGGGGTTTTTTGCAAATGATTTTTTATGAAAAATACAAGAAAAGGTATTTCAATCATTTATTCGTAAATTTTAACGGTTTTTTGTATAAAAGGGGTCAAAGGGTTTAAAAAATGGGTTTTGCAGAAGATGTGTGAAAATTTATTTTTCATCCAATTTTGATGGGGTTTTTTGCATTTGGTATCTCTTAACGAGAGCTTTCAGGATTATGTCAACAGATTTTCTCTATCTTTTACCGTTTTCTAGCTAAAAGGGGTCAAAGTAGTGGGGGGAGGGGTAATTCAATTACGTATAATATGGAAAAATTTTATTTTTAATTCAATTTTGATGGTTTTTTTTTGCAAATGATTCCTCATAAAAAATGCAATAAAAATTATTCCAAGTATTTTTTTTTTGTAAAATGTACCGTTTATTGTATAAAAGGGGTCAAAGGATTTAAAAAATGCAATTTTGCGGGAGATGTGAAATTTTTATTTTTCATCAGATTTTGATGGGTTTTTTGGCATTTAATTCTTCTAAATGAGAGCTTTCAGTAGTATGTCAACAGATTTTCTCTATCTTCTACCGTTTTCGAGCTTAAAGGGGCCAAAGTAGTGGGGGGGGATTCAATTTCGTATGATATGGAAAAATTTTATTTTTGATTCGATCTTGATGGGGTTTTTCCAAATGATTTCTCGTAAAAAATGAAACAAAAGTTACTCCAAGCATTGTTTGTAGCTTTTTTCAGATTTTTGTATAATAGGGGTCAAAGGCTTAAAAAATGTGATTTTGCAGGAGATTAATAATTTTTATTTTTCATCTGATTTTGTTGTTTTTTTGCATTTGATTTATTTCAATGAGAGCTTTCAGCAGTATGTCAACAGATTTTCTCTGTCTTTTGCCGTTTTGAGTTAAAAGGGGTCAAAGTAGTGGGGGTGAGGGGAATTCAATTTGGGATAATATGAAAAAAAATGTATTTCTAATACGATTTTGATCGGTTTTTTTCCCAAATGATTTCTTATGAAAAAATTAACAAAGTGACACCTGTTTTGAGGATAATATGAGTCAAAATGGTCTCTTATCCAGTCATATCACTGTCTCCAGCATTTTACTCAGTGTTCGAGCACTTTACTGTGTCCAACACATTACTGTGTCCAGCACATTATTGTGTCCAACAAAATACTGTGTCCACACTTACCCAAAGGGTCTTTTGTTCACCATACACATTTCAATGTGCTGCGGTCGTATTATGCTGCGCCTGCGAAGCACCTCTGTTGGTAGAAGACCAACCAAAGAAAGACAAGAAGACCTTGAACCTTATTCCCTGATTGGGTCAAATGTTGAACTATATTAAGTCTTTGGTTATTTTAGCAACCATGTTGAATCTCAAATCCACACAAAACTATAATCTTGGTAGATGTGCATCATTGATTATTTTCATGTATATAACAAAAAGATTTTAAAATGTGTCCAGCCTGCATACTATCTGCCTTCAGCAATGTGTCATACTATCTGCCTTCAGCAATGTGTCCAGCCTGCATACTATCTGCCTTTAGCAGACATTTTAAATGCAATTTGGAACCAGAACTGTAATTATTAAAGGGAACAACCTAGTAACATTAAGTAACATTAACAGCATATTTGGTTTCAAATTGCTTCATTGTTTCAGAGGAGCAGATAAAAACAGGAAGACTGATAATAACAAAAACCATTTGATAACAATAGCTCACATGGACATTATCATATGGTACTACTGTCGGCGCAGTTCACTTCAGAAATCGGCTTTTTAAAATTTAATCATATTTCAAATTATTTAAGATTGACCCATGCTGATTAAAAATATCAGACTTACTTAGTCGTTGATAAATTATCAATAGTTGTGCAAATGTATTCAATGAATTCTTCAAATTTAGGAAAGTTGCATTGTCTATGGGATTTTGCATAGAGAAGGGAGATAACTCACTTTGGCAGGTTTTCTTAAATTGGCTATTAATAGCCCCTTTCAGACCACAAGTTCAAACTTTTGGTTGTTTTATGATAAGATAAATATAATTCACAGTTTAACACCATATATATGGTAATACAATCATTATTTAGAAAAATATGATTTTAAAGCACCAAAAATTTTCTATAGAAATTTCCCAATTCAAACCACTTTTTCACCAATAGTAAAAAAATCTCTTAGCGAAGAAGAATATATTTTGCACTAAAAATGACGACATACCTAGATACATTTTCAGTAAAAATTATGCCATCTACAACCCATTTTAAAATCTTCAAATTGTACAAAGGCAATTTCCAGAGTTAGCTGCGCTGACAGTAGTGGACAAACAAGCAGAACATTATTAAGATAATTCTTGAAATATCTTTCCTCATTACTCTAGCAGAGTAGACAAAATTTTTGCGTTGTTTTTATTATTGCCAATAATGCGACAGGATTATAATCACAATAATTAGAATTCAAATTCTGAAAATTATTTATTGTGTTACACCCCTCCAACTGCCGCAAAAATAAAACTCGCATTATCGTCACCATTTGAACATTCACAATAATGAATGCATGCAATAATTTCTGAATTTACAGTATATGGCCTGGGTTTGTTCTTGCCTAATGTACCATGCTAAAGACATACTGTAGTTAACTCACAATTCATGTAGCTTCCTCCACAAATGCAACTCACTGCTACCATATGACTGAAATATTGTGAAGGTGGTTTTAAGCCTTAATAAAATAAACTCTGCTTATGTGGACAGCTTTACATGTTTATGTTGATGTGGGTTTGGGTTTGAAGTCATTACTACCTCAGCAAAATTGAAGTATATAACTTCCCATCTACATATTTTATTATTCATATTTTACTAAAATTTCAAGTTGTCCAATAACTAATCTTAAGGAGGAAATTATTGAATTTTATTTTTTCTTTTATTATCATTTTCCTTCCTGATAGCCTTCCAATATTGTATTGTTGACAGTTAATAAAAGCATTTGAGTAAATTTTTGTTAAAATTTTAATTGGTAAGTCTCATGCAATATAGGTTATTATAAATGATTGTAGATTTAAAAACTTGTTAATACAGATTTTCTTGTTCAATGTTCACATTTAGAAATGAGAATAAAAAATTGGCTAGTGCAATAACTCTTTATTATGACCTGTATTGGAGTTGATGTTATGTTAGTGTGTTTTTCAAGTACATGTAGGCTATATGTGAAGTAGAAAGTTGTAGGTCATAGTATCCACTTATCATGTGATGGACAATGTTGTTGGAAAAATATTCTCTCTGAAAATGATACCTTCTTATTTTTTATAGATTGGATATCAAAATGAAGTATAAGATGATTTTTTGGTGTTTAGTGGTAACCAATGCAGGGAGGATGGTAGAAAATGCATGCTGTACTGGGTTCCTCTGTGAGTGTGGAGGTAAGAGTTTTATATTCAGCATAATGCAGTGGAACCAGTCTAATTCAATACAGTTGGGACCACAAAATTATGTCAGATTAAACAAATATTCAGGTTATATAACTATGCAGGAAGAAGTTTTTAATGGAAATTAGACAAAAATCACATCAGATTACACCTGTTGAACAGGATGTAAGAATACACAGGTGCCAGATTAGACAGTTTATACGCAAATTTTGTTATTAAAATTGTACGTAAGATTGTTGCCTAGATTTACATTTATTCCTAACAATAACATTGTAAATGATTTGTTACACATGTAGTCTTAATTTTACTTCATATTAAAAAACTGCCATTGTCATTGTTCATTTTCCATACTACATACTACATATTTCATGTGATATTAATAATAATGATAATAAAAATGATAAATTATTTATTTTAAGAGGGTTACAACAAATACTTATCTCCACTTAGGCCCTCATATTATACAAATACAAATAAAATTATATATTTGACTACATGTATTTACAATGTTAATGTTTAAAGTACATGTTTTAAGTTTTAATTTAATCTGGATCAACTTAAGCCATCATACATGTAACCTGTTGCGTTCACACTAGCGTTTGGGTTGTAGCTTAACTTAATCTGGATTAAAAATCAGTAGACCAAAAGTAATGTTACTATTTATGACGTCAATTTTTAGTTTCATCTACATTTTGGGTTCACGATATAGTGTAATATGGATTAATATAATTCAGATTAAGTTAATCTGGATTAAATCAAAACTAGTGTGAATGCAATGTGACTTAATCCATATTTATGTGAGTTTATCTGGATAAACTTTTGTAGTGTGAACAGGCTTTTTTAGAACCAGCTAAAGAAACAAGACGACAAACTATAAATAATTTTTTTAACTGCTTTCACTGTCAATTATCAAATGTATATTTGGAATTTTCAGAATTGGTTTCTAGCTCAACTTACTTATTTCTTGGTGAATATCTCAATATGACCTGTAAGTTGAAACAGACTGCTATTGAAAAGGGATACAATTCTTCCCAATTATTCATTACTTATGGAGAAGGTATCAGAGTTACCGAGGAGGAGACTTTTATTATAGACAATTCATCATTAGGAATTAACAGATTGATTACAACAGTTCCTGACACTGCCAATGGTTTATCCAAACATTACTGTAAACTAGAGAATTTCCATACAATTGTTGGTTCTGCTAGTATAGAATTAGAGTGTAAGTGTTTAACTTATACAGAAAATAATAATGGTATATGTGCTAATATTTAAACATTATTTGAATGACTATTTTATTGTAGAAATTTCTTTAGTTCATGTTTGCCTTATGATTCCATCTGCAGCTATGTCTGAATTTCTATTAACAGTCAAACTTCAGTTGCTCTAACAGTCAGTTTTGTCATCACTTGTCATTTGAGTTCTGTTGTCTGTTTGTTGGTCGTCTGTAAACTAATACATTTTCATCTTCTCCTCTGAAACCACCTGGCAAAATTAAATCAAACTTTACTGAAAGCCTCTATAGGGGCCCATTACAAATTTCCCTTGTTCTTTCCCAATTAGACTACAAACATGGCTGCCACGGCAATTATTTTTTCTTACTGGTTGAACAGTAAGCATCTATGGAAGGTCCTTTACAAAGTCTTCTCTTTTCAATCTTGATCAGATTGCAAACTAACTCACACACGCCCTTCTTGTTTCTGATTGGCTGATTTTCGAAAAGTCTGAACCTCTTAAAGGGCAAGGCCAAAAAGAACCAAACCTGACACGTAGCATTTATGGAAGGTCCTTTACAAGGTTCCTGGTTTCGTCCTGATCAGACAATATCATGCCAATTTTTGTTTTGATCAGCTGATTTTAAAAAGTCATCTCCTCTGAAACCATTGCATCACATGAACTGAAACTTTCTAAAAAGCATCTATGCACATTATTTATAAAGATTCCTTCATTCATTTCAATCAGACAACAAATATGGCCTCCATGGGAAATCTTCCAAACAATTCCTCTAAAACTGCTAAGCTATTAAAGGAATTGAAATTTATTGTGGAGCATCCTTAAAGGTACTTAAATCATGATCTTTTTGTTCTAATTGGCAAACAAACACAGATGGAATATAAAATTTTAAATTGACCAAATTTGATAAGATAATTTAAAATCATTTAAACCTCCGAGATCGAGATAAGTAGAACCAAATTTTACAGGAAACATTTTAAAATAATTTATAATTTTCATATTTTGTCCTTATTAGAAAATTTCATATTGGGCCATTAAAAATTATGGAGTTTGATTAGTTAATTAAAAAATCCTGTCATGCTTATCTGAATGGTCCTTTAAAAAATACATAGTTGAACCAGCATGATGCATATCCATGGACTACTCTGGTGTGATACTAAAAAGTGAAATAGGAAAACAAGGCCTTAAGTAAAATAATAGAACTTGGCCTTAAGGTATATAAAATGTACTAAAAGCTTTGTTATTATCTTCATCTAAAGTAATTTTACTGTGCTGATTATGAAGATACATGGTATAAGGGTTGGTATTGGAGCTATTTTAAAAGATAATTTGTCATTTTCAAAATGAGGATGGTGATGCCAACAATCTGGGATGCCCATTGAGCTATTGCTTTCATGCCCGTTAAGAATATATATGGTTTTCTTTGAAGTTTACGATCTTAACCATTTTTGAGATAACTGTTGAGGGGTTTGGGTCCAACTTTACGGAAGCTCACAGAACTTATCTTATATTTCTGACTAAGAGTATATATGTTTATAGGACTGATAAATGAGGGGGTGGGGCCAATTCCTTGGGATACACATGGAACTTTTCCTTTCATGCCCACTAAGAATATATATAGTTCACAGGTTTGAATCTGAAGATCTGAACAGATTTAAAGATAATGTTAAAATTTCTGATTGGTGGAGTGAAAATTTTAAAACCATTGGCACAGTCACCACTCATAGCTCAATCAAATTTCACCTTTCTATATCCAGTGGTTCCTGAGAATATCTTGGATATTACTGGACATATCTAATTAGGTACACCTAACCTGAAAACATGATACTGGCTATTGATAGCGCTGGGATAAAATTTTGGTTCCTATCAAAATAAGGGTTGCAGTCGAATTAACACCATAGGCAATTATCAGGTGAGAGATACAGGCTAATGGTCATCTTAGTCTGTAGTTTCTTTCCTTAGAAACTATGCATTGTAGATATTTGGATGACACTTGTTATGAGGTTGCATGGGTATGACACTTATGTTGACATGGCAAATTTAGATGACCTTGACCTCAAGGTGATTAAGTGGATACATTTTCAGTTCACTAATACAAACTAAAGGTGGACTGTTGCAATTGAAATTTATGTTTATATTTCTATTTATTTAATAACTATAAAAATGGCTTCATGATAATTGGCAGGATAGTGTATGAGGGCAAACATTTTTTTGGTTTCTTACAAAAATGAGTATAGTCTCTTTGATATATACCCCAAAACTTCTCTTTTGTATAAGATATTAGGTAGATTGTAAAGGTCTCCATCTCTTTTATGAAACTTAAGTCCTTCAACACCCTAAATAATAAAACTTGTATACTGAAAATTAATCAAATCTTTTCATGCTTATCACAAAGTAATACATATAGATACAAAAAAGAAACAATGTGTAAAACAAAGGTCAACCAATGACCTTGACTTCAGATGTTTGATAGACACATGATACATGTGATGGGTAAAACCTGTTTTCTGAACACCCCCTCCAAATTCAAGGCAAAGCTAAAATCAAAGCCAACAAGAACTGTAAAAGGCATATTTTATAAATCATACTGGAGTGCACCCAGTCTAATTAGACACTTAACAACATTTAAGAGTACTTATAATAAACACATGAAAAATGAAGATATCTGTAAAGTTCAAATTTTAATTGACAGTCTGTGATTTACAGTGATAAATATATGAACAGTAAATGTTTTTGTCAATTTGTACAGCTATAGTAAACGTTGTTTTATTTCAGACCCACCACAACCAGTGACAAATATGAGTTGCATCATATACAACTGGGATGAGCGAATGATTTGTACCTGGGACCTAGGTGTGACATACAAGAACATGAAGCATATAAACATCAGTCTGTCCATGTATGTAGTTTTCTAAATTCACAAACAGCACTATACATTTCTCTTAAAACATTGCATTATAAGAAAGGTAACAAGTAATTTGTAAGGGAAACAAAATCATTATTATAACCTGTTATTATTTAATTTGTTCTTATTAGTACCCATGTCCAATAAGCACATTGGTTTCCATTTCATTGCTAAATTGTCCAGTCTCCCTTTGATTAAATCCATCACAGCTCCTATAAAATCAGTTTCATTGTATCACAATAGTAAATTGACCTTGAAGTATTCCTAAAGACTAGATGATATGGAAGTATTCAAGGTCATTCATATTTTAAATAAAATTAGTGGTTAGTAACTAAAAGCATTTCAAACAAAGATAATAATACAATTAATCAATCATAAATGCTACTGATTTATTAACAATTTATCACAATTACAGACAATAACTACTGTTTAAAATAAGGATGACAATTTTCCCAATATTTTCCATTTATTCGTGGTCAAACAGCAATTAAGCACTGTCAGATAATAAAGCAGGGCAGAATGTATTATAAGGTCTCTTTTTGGCAAAAAAATCATGCAAATTTTAGATTATATCAGATATAATTGTTAGGTTTTGTTGACAGTTTGGGTTCAGCAAACATGAAGACCAATAGGTCCAGGACCACAATTAATTTGTGTACACCTCGGTGTCCACGAATATAGTTCCCCTTTAAAAATAGTGTATTTTTTCCATTTTTCTTTCCCCTACTTTTTATTTATATATTTTCAACTTTCTCAGTTTAAATGTGGAGCAGAAGGGTCAAAATAGTTGATCTTATGAAGAATTTTTGCCAGTCTGACATAAAGGGTGTGATATGGTCGTTGTCAAGAAAGTCAAATTTCAGGATGTTTAAAGAGTACTGAAGGAATTTTACCCACCACAGACAAATTTTGGCCATTATTTTGAGCTAACACTGACAGATTTTTCTATAATTCAAATATTATTTCAGGCTGGCTGTACTTTGAATAAAAGAAAGATTATCAAATTGTGATGGTGCAAATTTTTTTAATTTCAGTTTAAATTTTGCTATTTTTCCCAAAGAATGCACTACGACAAATAATTGTGATCCCGGACCAATCCAAGTCATATTTGAAAAGGAGTTATCTCCCCTCTTTTGTTTAACAATGCATTTTTTACATTTTATTTCTTTTACATGTATTACTAATGACAAGAATGAAAATCAATCTTGTTTTTGCAAATGTCATAACATTTTAGATGAATTATAGATTAAGACATTGCTTCAGCTACAGCATACCACATGCTCAGCACGATGCAAAAAAACAATGCTAATGTTTTTGTTTTGACCTGGCTGGAGAATGGAAAGCCTTATGCACTCAAGGTGAGCATTCTTACACATGATCCTTAAGGACAACTGTCATACATATAAACAAATTTCAGTTTTCACTGATAGTTGCTTGTATCCTGGACATTGAAAATCTGTCTGTGAACGAGATGTCAACAGGGTCATTACTTTCACTGATAGTAGCTTGTTTCTGGACATTGAAAATCTGTCAACTTACCGTGACTGTGAAGGAGATGTCAACAGGGTCATTACTTTCACTGACAGTTGCTTGTATCCTGGACATTGAAAATCTGTCAACTTACCATGACTGTGAATGAGATGTCAACAGGGTCATTACTTTTACTGATAGTTGCTTGTATTCTGGACATAGAAAATCTGTCAACTTACCATGACTGTGAATGAGATGTCAACAGGGTCATTACTTTCACTGATAGTTGCTTGTATTCTGGACATAGAAAATCTGTCAACTTACCATGACTGTGAACAATATGTCAAAAGGGTCATTACATTCATTGATAGTTGCCTGTATCCTCAACATAGAAAATCTGTCACCTTTCCGTGACTGTGAACAAGATGTCAACAGGTTCATTATATTCATTGATAGTTGCTTGTATCCTGGACATTGAAAATCTGTCTACTTACTGTGACTGTGAACGAGATGTCAACAGGGTCATTACATTCATTGATAGTTGCTTGTATCCTGGACATTGAAAATCCATCTAACCTGTAGTCACAGTCTGATTTGAGGTGATAGAACAAACATATTACACCTGAAATAAGAAATTTTAACATTACAACGGCCACAATGTATATAGAAAATAAAAGGGATAGTTTATGAGAAACAAAATACTTGAAACTTTTTAGTTTGGGGAGTCCAGAACAGGATTGTCAAAATTTTGGTGAGTCCCACCATATAATAGTACATGAAACTTACAATTTTGGTGAGTCCAAGAGAAAAATTGTGAGTCCTAGACTTGTCTAGATGAGTTGCAATTATTCCTGAGACACCCGTCCAAGGGTTCAAATAGAAAACAAACACATCATCTACTTGTTATTTAAGGCCTTCAACAATATATGAAGCTCCACCTCGTAAGGCAAGCTGTAAAAGACCTAAAAATAATATGAGATGACATTTGCAGATATCAATTTGTATACAACCAGGGGATGGTGAAGTCTGTGGCAAAAAAAAAATTATAACCTAATAGTATATGAATTACCTCTCTATTTAATATTATTTAGTTTTAAACCTATTTTACTTTTTTTGTGAATCAGCAATAGAACATCCATTCTAATTCCTGCTCTAGCAGTCTATTGCCCTCAAGCCTTTGATTGGCTAATTACTCCAAATGAATATTTATAACCTTGTAATCAATTCAAAAATCTGTACATGCTGTAAGTTTATTATCATTAAGAATATTACATACCTTTTACTGTTGTGAAAATACATGCCAGTAAAATGGCTAATATAATTTGTCTTCCATTTGACATATTGTCTAGTTTGTTCAGGGGTGCCAATATATGTAGGGTTGTGCCATTTCTGAAATTGTAAGAAAATCTAATTTTTCTTTGCACATATTAACTGCAAAAAATTTGGACCATGAAAAAAATACATGACAAAAAATATGTTGAATAATGGTTTTAATTTATCTATTTATTTTTTTTCTTGCATCCAAATCTAAAAACCAGAGGCTCCCAGGAGCCTATATTCCCTCACCTGGTATACAGTTGCCAAGACAAAGTTGACATTGAAACCATTTGATTTAACTTCGGTTCCAAAAGAGCAAGCCGTTTTACACAAAAATTTTTTTTTCATAAAAATCCCATAAGAGTCTTTAAATAAACTATGTTTGGGTTAGTTAGCCATCTTTATTTGTAGGTTGGACCATGGTAAATAATTCTGAAAGGAACCCACCCAATGACCACATTAGAATCATTTAGCTTTCTTTGAGCCAGCAACATGTGCTGCTGAGCAGGAACGTCGACCGTATTACAACATGGAGTGATGGAGTAATGACCAACTTTTTACATCGCCCTCAAATGAGTGACCCAGTGGCAACCAGTCCTGCTACAGTGTGTTGATATGGCCATGAAATTCACCTCACAGTGGAACTGGTCTGAACTCTCTGACGCTTTAGAGAGACGTTGTAAGACCAACGTTATTCAGCAAATAAAAGAAAGTCAACAAAGCAAAGCCATTCTTAAACAAGACACTCAAGTCAACCAAGTTACAGCAACATAACCAAATGTCCTGACCCAACAACACCCAAGATACAAAAATACCACAAGGTTTTTTCAGAAACAGTCTCACTGAGAGCATTAAGTTGCTGTAGGACGTAAAAAACCACCTTCTAATAAAGACCTTGCGCATTGTAAAGTATTAACAAAAATCTAACACTTAGCCTTCCTTACTCTATCCTAGCATATCTGGAATCAGTAAGAACAAAAATAAGAAATCTACATGGGTCAAGAGAAATTATGTTTAGAAAGAGTTAAACATGTGAAAGGTTGGTAACTATGAAATCACCTAGTAAACAAATTATATCCCATCTGTCCATTGTAACTGTAGATTCTGATTCCAATTTTACTACAAAATTATTGCAGTTTCCATCTGATTTTGAATTATAGGATGTAACAGACAGATGTTAAGCCAATATTCAAAAGGGATAACTTATTCATTTGTACAAAATAACATAAGAGTATAATTTTCCTCTAATAACAGTAAAAGGTTATCCTTTTGACTGTATATGCTGATTTTTTTCTGTTTTATACCATCCTTCCATGACAAGCTAACCCGTATGATTAAACACTTTCAGTTTCAAAAGGAGAAGCTGTTATTTTCTATTTTTGCTATTACAATATGGGTTCTAGTCGCCATAGTGCAGGTAAGGATTTTGTTGCTCAGTGAAAATTCATCTAAATCTGTGTGTTTGCCAAATGTTTGGATATTCGGTAATGGGGTTAATATATTTTATTGGTTTGGAAATCTAAGCTTTCAACATAATTTTGCACGCTGATAGATTTAGGGATAAATTGCAACTGTCATTTTGGCACAAGCCTATTGCTCAAAACAGTGACTGTGAACTTATTTAATGGGTAACATTTGTAAACATTCTATGTATTTGGAAGTCATTAGACCTGTTTTATCTGTTTGAACTGATGTGTGTTGGGTTTGGCTGTCTCCCAAGATGGCACTACTGGTTTTGTCTTTCTGAGTCTCTGTTTGTTTGTTTGTTTGAATGGGGTTTTATGCCCCTTTCAACAATATTTCAGTCATATCACCGTTGTCAGTTTTACTGGTGGAGGAAGCCGGAGTACCCAGAGAGAACAACTGACCTTGGGCAGGTAACTGACAAACCTTATCACGTGCCATGCGAGTTAAACGCAACCTGTTTTTGTTTGGTACAAACCCAGGCGCGAACTCACGCTGTATTGGTGATAGGTTACAGTGATCTGTACAGGTAAGTTAAAATCAACTACCTAGACAACTCGGCCACCCAGGCCCCTTCTGAGTCTCTGTACTCCACCATTTAATACAGCTAAGCGTCATGAGCTGGATATCAGTAAGGATCGGCTTGTTGTCCTAACCAGTTCCTGCACATTGCCTTAATTTGTCAGGCGTCTTGGGGTGCCTTGCCGGCATTTACTTAGTCCTTTGACTTTCACAAAATTGCAACCGCCACCACTAGGAATCGAACTAGCTGACTGTATGACAGTCGGCACTTTAACCCACTGAGCTAAGCCAGTTAAGACTGTCTATATATTTACCCAGGAAATCAATCTCATCACACTTCCCCCACCAGTACGACTCTATCATCAACACTGGCTAGTGTGGGTTTTCTTTTTGGTGCCAAGTGTAACAGGAAAGTGGAATTTTCATCACAAAATTGTGACAGTTACCACTTGGAATTGAACCCTGGCCATCTGCGTGACAGTTGGTGCTGCAACTCACGAAGCCAAAGAATTAACTCCCCAGCTTAGCCAGTTAAGGATTAAGTATCCACATCAGCATTCAAGGTTTAACATTTGGAAATTTTATAGAAAACCCTCAGCTTTAACTACTGTCATGACTGTATCAATTCTTTCTAAAAAAATTATAAACAGCAAACTTGTACAGCAATGCATGCATTACTGTCATTATTTTTCAAAATTATCTAAGAATTGCTGACATGGCTGAGTTATTGGCAAAAATCTGTATTTAAGGTTCATTTGACTTATACATGTAGTCTGGTCTGCCGAAACAATTTTCCAATGTTTACATAACTGTACATTGATTTTGTTTTAATTATAACCAGGTGAGATGTATATGAGAAAGATAACTGATAGGAGTGCATGCATAATTATATTACAAATCTTACATTTGATTTCAGTTGCAAATTCATAACAATAAACCCTGGAGAATTTCAGTAAATTTTCTATAGGTTTAACACTGAAGGCTAAAGGGGGCACATAATCCTTAAAGCTGGCTATGTATTTTCCAAGGTAAGCAATCCCTTCACAACTTTCTGGAATTAACTTGACGCTTAGGTTGGGGGTGGCTAGGCTTACACTACAGTAATATCCTTGCCTATACTGAATGCCTTTGCCTATTTTAGCACATCAGTCGTATTACTATTGTCAAGGTTTCCGTGCAAAATTTATGGTACATGCATTTTGTAGCCGGACACACTGGCTACAAAGCTACAAGTCCCCAGACACAAAATAAATGCCAACTATTTTTTGTGCCGAAAACAGGACATATCTAAGACTTATATGATTGTTGTTTCAAAGTGGATGGTACAGATTTGCATACAGATACAAAGTAAACTGCCTTCCTACCATATCGATGCTTCTATGATATGGCCGTTTCAGCCGCTATTTCAACTAAAATTGGGCACCATTTTGAAAAATTTATTGCCGAAATACCATTGGCAACCACCATGTACATGAAGCATGCCTTTCTCCTTCTTTAAGGCATCAGCAATCCAACAATATACTGAATGTGAGGATACTTTGCTGTTGATGTTTGGCCTATTTAAGTTGCCAAAAATCAATCAAAGGTTCTTAATAAAGTTCTCAAATACAAAATTAATGAGAATGTAGTGTAGTGGTATCGGGTTTGTTTGCCCTGATAACATGTTCGCCCTGGGTTCATTCGCCCTTCTATATTTAAATATATTTAATATGTAATAAATACGGCATATAAGAAGGATATTATCAATTAATTGATAGATTTTGATGATGAATAAATAATTGTAAATTTTTGATATTTTTCTTTTTATTGACATCAAATTTACAGCATGTGGCTTTAATAATTAAACATTTCCAAATAATATATTAATAATGTTAATAAAATGTATATTTTTATTTTTCTGATCCCTAAATGCAGAACCAGACCTTCGTGATGACTTAATTCATATAAAAAATAATACAAATAAACTAAATATTATTTTAGTCACAATTTTATGTCAACACAATCACATGATAAAGCAATGTTAACGTTAATAACGTTAACAAGTAATCTGTACTTAGGTGGGCCCCTTACGGTAAGATTATCTAATAAACAAAACACAATTTATTGTACTGACCAAAAAGTGTTTTTCATCAATATTAACATGAACGAGATTAAAATATAATATATACAACGTACATAACAAGCAAACGAACCTAGGGCGAACGAGAATTAGAGCAAACGGACCCAGTGCGAACATGAATTAGGGCGAACGGAAACTAGGGCGAACGCATTTTAGGGCAAACGAACCCGGATTCCCCAGAGAACCGGTTGTTTCAAGTTGTACGCCATCTTGTTGACTATCTTAAATAGCCAAACCCTTTTCTTCCTATTTATGAAGGAAGTGTATTATGATTGTACATAGGGCCTGTGTCATCTCATAACATGTGGTATTTGTTTTTGTATTTATTTGTATAATTATACTGCATAAGAATACCTTCAAAAAAGATCCACGTCCTATTTTGACGGTTTTTTCCTCTGGGACATCAATAATGTCACCATCATCTAAGGAGTGCAATGTTATCAGTGGCATATTGGCATTGTTTTGTTTCCTAACTACCTAAGCTTTGTATATTCTTCTTTTCAGTCTTCAGACCTTCTATAGTTTAGGTGGTTTTTTCCGGATTAATGCAACCAATAGCATAGAGGATGACTTAATAAAGGCAGATTAATTTGACCAGTCAAAGGAGCAGCCTATGAAACTTCTTTGATAAAAGCAATAAAATAAATATCCTTTCCAAATTCTCTTAGCGTGGGTAACCTGCCTTGCACAGGGTGCAGGTTTTGTACCTCACTAACAGAAGATCTGCGTGGTATAACCAAATCCCACTAAAAAGCACTGCGACGTGCTATTAAATTCGATGCTCTAAACCTGGGATCAAAAAACACTTTTGATCCAGTCTTAACTGGAAATAAAAAAGCCTTTGATCCCAGGTCACTGATGAATTTGTAAAATTTGTATACGATATGTCTGGGGTAATCTAAATCAGTAAGCGTAAAAATTCTGCATTTCTATTACTAGGCAGTATCATGAAAACGGAGATAAACCAAGTTGATGATGTCATGAGACTAATTCAATATGCCTTCAAAATAGTTCCTCTCTTGTAGTTAAATGATAGCTGTGAGCGCATGCTATTTCTTTTAATTTACTGATGTCTGTGATTAAAAAGGCACATGTGTTTTTTAATCCCAGTTGATGTGTAAACTCAGACTTTCACTCACAAAATTTACATGAAGTCCTTCAGACTTGATACAGTTTGTGAGTGAATCGATTGAGGTTACACATCAATAAATTCCGTAAAAATGCTTTATTTCTAAAAATGTACATGTACATGTCTCCGATTTTTATTATCAAAGACCCAGCCAGTGTGGTAGAAAAATTAAATAAAAAGAACAAGTGTAAATGCATGCCAGTGACGTCACTCTTACATGTACGCGATTGATTGATTTAACGCCACTTAAAACTCTGTTTTTTTTTAATGAAAAGAAGAAAAAAAACGTTTTTTTTTTATTTTAAATTTTAGTTCTAATATTACAAAATCTTTTACTTTCTCAAAAGGGCAAATTTAGAAAAAAAAAATGTTAATTTAAAATCAAGTTTAAACACAGAGATTTAAATTTCTGTGCCATTTATGCAGGGACGTATATCCATATACGTCCCTGCATTTATGCCAATTGGAAATTTGTTAAAATACGTAGAGAATAATCTAATGATAACCGAACAGTCTGAATTGAAGTGAAAGAAACGTACCATGACTGAGAAAAAACAGACTATTTTCTTTTACAATACCACAGAAGGACAAAAAAAAATGTATGAATTTATTTGACCAACAACATCACATGAAAACAAAAGAAAGATACATTGCTGTTCGCTGTAAGGCCCCCATTAGGATATATATTATAAGGATATTATATGTAATGTTGCAGACATTAATGTAGCATAGCATGTGGATTTTATAAAACCTTTGCCATGAAAAGAAGTTGTTTCTGTATTGACAATGTTAACACCGATGGCATACCGTTTTCAAATCAAATAACAGAGAAATATATTTTCATTGTGATTACCATACTGTAACTTGTCAGATTAAAAGAAAACGAATTTAGAGTCCAAATTCAATCTGTAAAAATTTTTTTTGATTGATTGATTGATTGATTGATCTGTTATTGTTTAAAAGCCACGTCAGCAGTATTTCAGCTTAATTGTAGCGAGAACAAACGCAACGCCAATTTTCTTTTTTGCAAAATGAGCTGAACAACTTAATATTTAAAAGAGAATATGGAAAATATGCCAGGAAGATACATTCCACATATTACATACGTTAATAACATATGTTCAAAGCAAAATTTAACTCCATGTGAAGCTTTTTCTGTATTTTCCTTCAGACACACTAAAAAAAAGGAATGTTATACTTAAAATGAATTTCTTGTACAGTTCATGACGTAAGGAACGCCGATATGACGCCAAATATAATGATAACAAAAGGAATTCGAAGATACCAAAGGGGCAGACAGAAATCGTTAAGTCGGAAAGACAGACAAGACCATGGCCAACAAAATGAAACGAAAGACAAACAAACAACACACAAACTACACTGAAAACTAAAGCTGGAGTAATTTATTCATCCCTCACAACCAACAGACGCCCCTTTAGGTGCGGTTCTACCTCCTGGCGGAAAAACCGAGCAACCAACTTCTTAACCCCGGTTACTCTCGGGATGGTTGAGTACATGTATTTATACATCCCGCCCAACCAACGGACGCATCATTAGCAGGGGTTTTAATTGCAGGCGTAGAAACCGAACGGCCTATTTATATACCCCCGGCCGCCCTCGGGTTGGGTTGGGTGGGCATTCCGTGAAATTAGGTTTACATACAGTAGGTAAACATAAATGATTCATCGCCTATAACAAATCATATGCATGATAAAGCTCTATCGTATTTAGAGCGAAAATTTGCATCCAGTTTTTATTTTGGGGGTATTTTAACATCACACATAACAGTTCATATTGATATGATTATTATCTTTAGACCTATATATCACTAAATTTGATAATTAAGCATTTTTTTGAAGACTTTATATAGACACTTTCTATTTTTAGTAACAGTCGCCATGTAAGTAGACCGATCCGAACACCGGACATTACTTTGAAAGGGGACCAATAAAGGACTATTCCACCAAAGTTTGGTTAGAATTGGCATAGTGGTTTCTGATGAGAAAATTAAAATGTGTATTGTTGACGAACGACCAGGTTATGAAAAAAGCTATCATGACCTTTTTGGGCAGGTGACAAATAAAAAAAAATGAATTTGCAAATGTAAAGCACCGGTCAAAACACAATGCAGACCAGGTTTTTCCCCCTTGTACGTTTTGCATTTTGGTTGTTAGTTGCACAACATTTTTACAGTCACAATGACCACGGTATTCCCTCGACTGTTCTTAACAAAGAAAATTGAATTAGTTCACATTAATTTGTATTCATGAAAATATCCGATATTTTATTGACTACGGCCTCATTAGGCTAATTGTTGAAACATTCTTGGAATACACGTTTCTAAACGTCTTTGACATCGCCGCATGATACTGTGATGTCGTGATTTGATTTTTGAGGGAAAGAAATTTAGTGGAAAACGCGATCAAAAAGCTATCTGAAAATTCATGAAAGTAAATGACAAAATAAATAGATATGTTAAATTTGTTGTCATAATTAAAGACTAATCGTGCGGGTTATTTCAGATTAACTTTTATAAACAATCCGTTGACGCTTAATTATGCTCTCAAACGCAAAACTAGCAAGAATTTCTTGAAGAAATATACATGTAGGTTTGTATAAAATCTTTTCTTTATTTCTAAACCACCATTACTTAATTGTCCGTCCGCATCCCAGTGTTTTTGTTGGTAAAATATTATGGGATCTTGTAGGGACCAGAAATCTGAAATCTGAATTAGAATGAGATATTAAACATATTCAACATCTAGAAGTTTAAAGGACTTCAGAGACGAACACAAATCTATACTGCAAGATTTTAACTAAATTAAAAGTCCAACCTATGGTCAATTAAATCATTACCGACTATTCTTAATAACAAGGACAAGAGTCGTTAAGCCACGTGTTTGACCCAAGAATTTGTCTATAACTGAAAAGTGGCTTAATCTTTTATTATATATCGTTTGTATAAAAATTGTCTGTAAAAATAAATCCCAAGCTTTTCAGTTTAATTGGTCTATAACGGTCAAATGGCACATAGAAATTGCTTTAGATGTGAAAAACTAAGACAGTAAACAATTTGATACATTTTTTCCAAAGTCGATATAGATTGAAGCAAAACATTAGAACCAAACTTCGCACAATTAAAGATTTATTAAGAATAAATTTCATATCTCTTAAGAATAAAAACACTTCATTTTTTTTACAGAATGTTGGATTCTTGTTGAAAAAGTCATATTGACTCTTCTATTTTGTCGAAATTATAAAAATTATATTTGTAAGTATAAGTTAGGAATAAAGACTGTTATTAAATAAAAGAATATTTAAAAAAAATAGTCTTTTGAACTTGGGACCAATGGTGTGTTGAGATATTTAACGAAATTAATGTATAATCCCTTAATTTAATGAACAACTCTGATTTCGTAATTATTTTATGTGGCATACCGTGTTTTTGTATCAAAGCAATGAAGTTTGATTCTGAATCGAAATTGTGTCCAATGCACCGTGAAACTTTTAAAAAAAATTGTAAAATGAGTGTCATTAGTGTCTAAATCTTGGAAGCATTGGTGACCGGTAAAAAACATGTATAATGAATGGAGTAAGATGTTTGAGAAAAGGAACTCAAAATCCAGACTTCATGGACTTAGGAGGATGTTAAAATTGAATGTAATGATGAATGAATATTACATTGAAGGAAGAAATGATGCTCATCACCATTAACTTTACATTTTTAAAACTTGGTCTCTGTTCTCTAGGGATGCTGGTACATCTACCGATTTTGATTATTAGACGCAACATCCACCAGAACGTAGGTCCATTCAAAATGACAGTAAATATTTTGATAATAAACTTATTAATTTTATCTCTTTAGGAAAGCAGATGTTATGAAAGAGACATCCTATTATAATGTAAAGATATTGATTTGAATTTTCTTTTCTACTACCGCATTTCTTCACCCTAAACATGACCCCCACCGTCAGAAATATGTTCATTTATTTTTCTCAATAGTTCGCTGTCAATCACAACAAATGTTCAGTTCAAATATGAAATTATACTCTTCATATGTTCCGAACGCACCTTTTAATATGACAATTTCAGGTAAAATGGGCAATTAATAGATAATATAATATCTCATCTCCAGCAACGAATCGACAATTACAGGTATCTTACTCCTATTATGCGCACTCACCTGAAGAAAATCTTGAGAGAAACCGCGTTGTCCTCTAAGAGCGCGATCAATACGCCAAATTTTACGGTAAACTCAATATGGCGTCTTTTTATTACTTCGCTAATTATAGTGGTACCGTAACCCATGCGTACAATCTCGTCTTCCGATCAAGCATAAATTGATAAAAAATTAAAAGAACTGCGTGTTATAAAGAAAAAAATCAACCAGTCTAACAGAAAACGAATTAATTCTGAATTATTCTAGGTAAATTTCTATAATCCCAAAATTACTTTTAATTTTTTTAATTATAGACTTTCTCGTGAAAAGATGATAGACGAGCTTCTTGTCCCGATAGAAATTTTAACAGAATAAGTTCATTCTTAAGCACTCTGTTATTATTTCTCTAAAAATTCCAGCAATGATTGTTATAATTATATAACGGCGAGAAAATCCCTAAGTATAGATGTTTCGTATTGGATATGACTGGCTCCTTTCTCGATGCTATGCTAGCGGAAGTTATTAAGAATTTAACAATAGAACCCGTGCTACAATTTCTTGTAGCTGGCCTTTTAGCATTCAGCCTGAATGAGTTTTGTGAATTCCTGTACAAATACAAAATTTCGTGCATTACTCTTTCTCATCTGACATTTCCGCTGTATTCATCTTGTGATGAATAAATATTAGTTTTTATTCTTAGAAACTACATTTTCATAACAGCAATATACTGTTTAACAGAATGATCGTATCTTCAGGAAAAGCCCAATTATTTTCGCATTTAAAAGCGGGCGTTTGGAAACGTTGGTACAAATCACGTTGAGCGTTGACCCAGACACGGGGTTTTGGAGGCAAATACTGTCCATACCGAAATGCTTCTTCGAAAGTGCTAAACGGGAAAATGTATCATTAGGACACTTTTTGGGTCCTAGAATTTTGCTGGTTACTGAAAGTGCTCCAAGCAAAGAAATAAAATGAAAGGTTAAAAATACGTCACTGATTTTTTCTTTCAGATTCAAATTATTATTTATTAGGATAAAACCAGGGACGTATTTAGAGAAAAAAAAAAACAAAAATTAAATTTTACTTTGTAATTGTCCTTCACTATCCTCTCTAGGCCCAAATTTGATTTGTACAGATTTCTATAGTTTTCTTTATTGAGTACAAAATATGATATTTTTCGATTATTTTCAGCACAAAAATATAGATCTCGTGCAACTTTGTTTTTTTATACATCATTTCCTTTTTCGTGTGAATAATGTAAAAATTAATTATATATATATTTATATTTCCACTAAAAAGTGCTAAACTTCTATTTTAGTTTAAACATATTTTTATTCAAATACTAAAACATATTAATAAGCACATACAATAGTATACAATAAGGATTCGGA
>JAULBM010000023.1:3591126-3605066 GCA_032357055.1 Geukensia granosissima | reverse complement strand
CACCCTGGTTTTTGTAGGGTTCGTGTTACCCCAGTTTTAGTTTTCAGTGTAGTGTTGTGTGTTCTATGTTTGTCTTTTGGTTTCATTTTGTTGGCCATGGTCTTGTCTGTCTTCCGATTTAACGATTTCTGTCTGCACCTGTGGTATCTTCGAATTCCTTTTACTCAAGATTATTATTCTTCCGCATAGTAATGGTGAACAGCACTTGGTTTAAGGGATGTTTTCGATCAAACAAAACAAGCTTCACCCCAACAAATGTACCATGTGCCTGTGACATGTGGGGGGGGTCTTTCGAAGTACATGGTTGGTGATCGTCATTCACTTTTGAATCTATATGCATAAGAAAGAGTTGGTTAATTTTATTTATACGCATTTTAACTGTTTTGAGAGATCTAGGACTCGTCACTTAAAGTGGAATTTCACGCGGTTGAAGGCCTTGTACGAACCTCTAGTTTAAACGGGGATAAAGTATGGTCCCCTTGACAGTTACATCATATCTTCTCTTTTCAAAACCTCTTGTCTTAATATAAAACATACATTTTGTCATGTAACGAGAAGCAAATAAATCCAACTAAATTAACGTTATATACTCGGTAGGTGTAGCTGAATGACGTTTAGGGCCTTAAAATATATTTTTTTCACAATAAGAGATTACGTTGGCGAAGGTTTGCCAATCAAATCATGTGCCCATTATAAACTATAGAATGCTGATGTAATCGGACTGACTGTACGACTTGTTTGTAAGTAAATAAATAGCCACATAAAATGGTCACTGCGTTCAACACTGTTTGAAGTGAAATTTCTTCACCAGACGAATTATCTAAATCCATAGTAAACAAAATCTAAGATCGGTCTGCTCGATACGACTCTGCCTTGCTGAATGAATACAAAACACGAGAAGCGGGAGAACTACGTAACATATTTGGGCAGTTAACAAGAAGAAATTAATTTTAATTTACATTTACCCTCAGAATGCGCGAGGATAACATGAGGCTATATTATTATATTATACTATACGAATATCTTTTGCTATATAAAATACACTCGTATTTTTATAATAAAAAGCTGAATTGAAGGATAAAACAAGAGCAGCTCGCACATCTTATGCCAATGCCAAAACTAAGAAGGTGAAAATTTTTTAATTAAAGCTGTAAAAATAGTAAAAGAACCTTTGTATTTATAATAATATTCATGTTAAAACAACTTGTTATCTCCGCAACATTTTGTGAAATCTGACATTTCTAAAATATATGTAATTATGTAACTATGTAACTAAATTACTAAGATATATCAAGATAAAAATTTATACTTTAGAACTACGATAGGTAGGTGATCCACACGTTTAGAAACTGTACTTTTGAAATTATCTTTTGAAAAGAGTAAACATGGTAAAAATTAAATTTCACTGTTGAATCCAAGTGTTATTTTAGCAAGGCAAGTTAGAATTAATTAAATGTTTAAGTTTAAACTGAGAAATTCTTTTGAAAAGTAATGCACTTATTAGTGGTCCCTGTCTTCGGATTTGGCTTCCCATTTCGATTTGTTAGGATTTAAGTGCTTCTTTCGCTATTTTTGTATCTTTGATTTACCATGTTTCGGTTCTAATGCTACTGATGAGAGGTTACTCCTTGAAATGTACATATAGCATAACTACATTTTACATTTTTTTAACATTGATAATTTTGTAATTTTGAAGTCTGGCTAATGTAATGAGACGTCAAAGAAATGGCAATGTTCACAGTGGAATATTTGTAGGTTTCCACCGGATGGGACCTGACCGAAAGTGCTAACCAGACAGAGAAAGAAATCAACCAAAATTCTTGACGGATTCTACTTCTATTTCCACACTTTAAGCTAAATTGCTTTCTTGGGATTTTTCTAAAGCCTTTAGAAGTACAATACAAAGAAGCAATAAAGAGTAGATAAACCATACACCATTCATGTAATTCTCGAGGACTTTCATAGAATATAATAAGCTGTATATATTCAATGCTTCATTTTTCACAATAATGCATTAAATTGTCAACACTTAAACATTGAGACCATAATTTCAATTAAAGAAAAGCAACATTTATCTCCATATTACCAGTAGAGCTCTAAATAGCCCTTGTTCACCCCTAACTAGCCCTCTAAAATCAGTATTCATATTTGTATAACATTCTACCATTAAAACAGCAGTATTTGTTATTTCCACTAATGATTGAATTTATTGTAATAATCTGATTTGAAAATATTACAACTGATAGCCGGGAAGATGAAACTTAACGAAGAAATAAGCCTAAAATTTCCTTGTGTGTGTGTGTTGTGATCACAAATGATATTTTTTAGTATTTCCAGAGGATTAAAAAGTGGCTGAAAATTCAGCATAATCTTTTGAAAATTTCTGGTTTATACGATATATCAGAAGGTTATGCTAACAATACTGAAATAAAAATGAAGACATAAAACTAATAAAATAAGGTACAATTTACATTATTTCAGATATATTTGTCAACCAATATATATCACTGTGATTGAAAGAAGGGAATACAATCCCGATGCTCTTTATATTTGTTCCCAGAATAATAGTTTCGATATAAGATATAGGCTTTTTAAAGAAGAAAATAAAATAATTTATGAGGGAACATCTATGCTGAATACGACTGTAAATCACAATATTTAGGGATATATGTAACTGTTTAAATGGAGGATAGTGGTCTGTTTTTGCGGGAGGCTGTTTGGACATTTAAAATTTTTCACAATTAAATTGAAAAAAATCTATGATGTTAGTTATTTAAAAGGAATTCGAATATACCAAAGGGGCAAACAGAAATCGTTTAGTCAGAAGACAGACCAGACTATGGCCAACAAAATGAAACAAAAGACAAAGATAGATCAAACAACACTACACTGAAAACTAAAGCTGGAGTAACACGAACCCTACAAAAACCAGGGTGAGTTCAGGTGATCCGGAAGGGTGAGCAACTCCTGCTCGACTAGTGGCAAGTATACAAAGCCAGTATATAGTCAAAATCGATGATAGTCACAATCGGTATAGGAACGAATTTGTAGTCACGACGGTGGGAATATATCTATTGTCTTTTGTGAAATGGATATTTCGTACTTTGAAAACAGCATCATATTTGCTCTCGTTATGTTAAACGGGTGGGCATATATAAGGAATAATGTGTTTTTAGTTATTATATGAATAGGATAGATAAACTTTATGACCTACCCAATGTTGGTACAAAAATTTACCTATGTAATATACATAGATAACATAACGTCAACACATATGCATTAAAGTGCATGGGTGTTATTGCAATCTCATTTTATTTAAATGTCAATGTTATATGCGGGTAAGTGAACTTAGAAGTGCGACTATACTAGAAAAATTTCAGAAGGATTTCGCTTTTGATTTTTTTCCCTTAAAAATATGTCTTTTCCATAACGACCAGATTGTTATTCCTTATCTGTATGAATGAATTAAGGTTACTGAGTCATGTTATGCAGAAATGTTCTTCTTCCACACTTTTTTAGAAAATGTTGCGATTTCAAACAAAAAAGACAAAAAGGCTGTATATAAAAGAATATAAGGCGTGATTGTCTATGAGACACCCATCCAAAACGTGTAAATCACAAACTCCTACAAAGAGCATCAAGGCTTAAAATAATGAACATAATGGTTCACCCCGAAACAAGCTGTTACCCCCCTCCCCCAATAAAAATAATACATTAAGTAAATAAAAAATAATTAGTATTGACCTGAATTATAAATACAGGCATGGATGAATTGACCGTTACTCAAGACAATTTTTGAGAAAAATCTGATGTCTGTGTCTGGTTTTTGTAATTGTTTGGTTCTATGTTGCATCATCAAAAGTTAAATCTGATTTATGTGGTTTTGTCACTACAGGTCCACATTAGGTGAGGTTTGAGCGCTAAAAACATGTTTAACCCCGCCACATACCTTATATGCCATACCCTGATCCTGTAGTCCAGTAAATGTCGTTGGTTTTTATGTTTACCATTTCTTGTTTATTTACAAAATTGCCAATGTATGTAGCGGGATTTAACCAGTTTGTGCTCACTCATTCCTTCCCCTTTAACATGTGGAATCAATGACAAAATATGAAACAGATAGACTAACACTATAACCCAATTGGTTTATTTAATAAGCCCAAGACTGGCCTTGCAGATTATGTTAATTAATGCGCCTTTAAAGGAAAATAAAATCTCCTTTGTCTATATAAACATAGATTATAATGAATTTAGTATACAGAAACCGGCGATGATTGAACAAAAACTACGGTATTTCGAAAACTTTTATTATATCTTCTTTTTGACCCGGAGAGTACAAATGTTGTTGGATACTAACTTTATCATTTTTTGTGACGCTCTAAGCATGATAAGCAAAGTTTTTATTTCCTGTTGCATTTCCTATAGCTCAGAAAAATTACAATATTAAACCCTTCTTTTTGTGAATGTTAAGGTCCACGTTGTTCATAGATAAATGCTCGTTTAATTTTCTTATGATTGCCGTATCGGCTGTCCTTCTATAATCACATCCTCTATAATCATAGTCTATAAATCTCTTGACTCAATAAAATTCTATCATTTCGGAAGCATTATCGGTAATTGTGAAAGACATAGACAAAAAAATTTGTCGTACCAGTATTTTACCTGCGTCACCGAAGGCGGAAGCAGGTCTAGTAGCCTCTTGAATCCGTCTGTCCGTCCATCATAAAAGACTTACACTAACCCAAATTTGATTTATTCGATTTTCCTCCAAATCAGATATGTTGTTAGGACTGATGATGCCTGGTTCCCTATGTTTTTCTTTCTTAATTTCTGATAGTTCTTTTTGGAGTTATGGGACTTGAAATGGACTGATAAGCTCTGATAAGTTGTTGTGATTTGCTTATTTTCAATACTTTCATACGGCAAATTACACCCACAGACATTTTCACCATTTTTCCACAGCAGTCTTTGCTCTTGTTAAGCAATAAAGCTGACTGCCTCGAATGTTTTAAAATACAGCATTAAAACGCAATAAATACAACAAACAAAATCATTACGCACGTCTTGGTTTTCCTGTTGTTGTAAATTGAGGTTAAATGCTTCATCCGCCACATTCCTAATAAACCTAATACATGTAATGTAGATAATATCTGGTAATATTACAAATTTAAAGACAAAAATCTATATTTAAAAAGACATCGCGTTTACCTTACCACAAAATATTAATAATTCTGTCAGAGACAATTTGTAAAAAATGACTATAATAGATATACACCAAGTGTATAATTAGTTTAAAATATCCGAATTGTTTTTGTTGCTCCTTTTGCTGCTTGATTTCTTGTATAATTTACATATACAATTTCTATAATTAAGAAAGGCCACGCTTCATGTACATAAACAAAACCTCATGTTTGTGCCCTGAATATGCATGAAATATATAATATTCACTGCACGTAAAGTTGTCAACAATCAATAATTAATCTGTTCAGTATATGTTTGTTTCAGGACATTGCTATTTGCACAGTGTTTCATGTAAATTGTTTTCAACTAATGTGTATTTTACATATAAGATATATACGTCTTCTATATAGAAATGAAATGTCTTTCTTCATTCAAATGTTCATAAGCTGAAAAAAATGAAATCGTTTTATTTTAGTAACATTTCAAATTTATATTTTAGATAAACCCACACGCGCAGTGTGTGAAATTATACACGCGACTGTTGTGTCTGTTATCTTTGCTTACTGTCTGGATTTCTGTAATACACATAGATAGTTCTTTGTTTTGTTTATATCTGCCTGAAGCAGCCGTTATTTGTCTCCTGCAAATAGACAACCTCTCCAATCAACATGGTGTCAGCGGTAACAAGTAAATGAACACTTTTAAAGAAAGTAAGTGACCCTGAAAGTGTCAAATCAACTTTAATATCGAAAGTGAAACGTGGCAATTCTGTGAACAATGGCCGGTCCGGCTAACTCATTCCGACTACCCCCACCGCTCAATGTGACCGAGGGCAATGTTTCTGAGAACTATAAAAAGTGGAAAAGGCAAATCGAAGTATATTTAACCGCAAGTGGTGCAGTTAAGAAAGACAAAGAAGTACAAATTGCTATTATTTTGAACTGTGCCGGTCCCCAAATAATTGACATTTACGATCAGTTTACATGGGATGAAGCGGGAGACGAAAAGAAGCCGGACAAATTATTCGAAAAGTTGGAAAGTTATTGTAACCCAAGAAAGAATGAAGTGTTGGAATCACACAGATTCTGGAACGTGCCATACGAGGAACCAGTTGACAACTTTTTAACTGAATTGAGAACAAGGGCATCGTCATGTAATTTCGCCGAAAAGGACAGAATGATCAGGGACAAAATTGTATTCACAGTACAAGGTAAATTACAAGAGCTTCTACTCCGTGAAGATAAATTAACATTAGAAAAAGCTATTCAAATATGCCGTGCATATGAACAGTCAAACAAACATGTAAAAGAACTGAGAGAAACACATAGTAATAGCCCACAAACAATCAATAAAGTGTCTCATTACAGTAAACAACCCAAGTCTAAGAAACCAGGAATTAAACCAACGTACAGAAAACCCCAAGAAAAGCAGTTTCCACCGAGTTCAAATTATCTACAGAGAGAATGTAAATTTTGTGGCTATAAACATGAAAATAAGAAAGAAAAATGTCCTGCCTGGGGGAAAACCTGCAATGCGTGCAAAGGCCGTAATCACTTCAAGTCGAAATGCAAGAAAGTTAATGTACATTCAGTAGAAACACAGGAAGACAGTGAAGATGACTGTTGGCTAAATGCGATCGAATCGGTGTCTGAAAAGTCTATATCAGTTGTCGGAGCCGACCCAGATAAGAAAGTAACAGCGTTAATGAACGTAAATGATTGCGACGTCCGTTTTCAGTTAGATAGCGCCGCCGATGTTAATACGATATGTAAGCGATATGTACGAAAAGAACAGGTCCGACCCTCATCAGTCACGTTACGAATGTGGAACAAAACGCCGATGCGACCGATAGGCGAAGTTGATTTAGATTTAAAGAATCCGAGCACGGGCGAGAAAGTAAATACAAAGATGATCGTTGTTCCGAATGGACATGCTAATCTATTGGGTTTGAAAACAGTGCAAAAGATGGGACTCATTACTGTCAATAATGACCGATTTATCTCAAACGTTGAAGTCCAACAGATAGGAGATATAGGAGAGACAAAGTTAAAAGTCAACAAAGACATTGATCCAAAAATTTTGCCGTGTAGAAAGTTACCCTTATCTTTGCAAGACGATGTGAAAAAGGAAATAGACAAGCTTGTAGAAAGAAAAGTTTTAATACCGGTGTCCGAACCTACCGAATGGGTAAGTCAAATGGCGGTCGTCCGTAAAGCTTCCGGTAAGCTTAGAATTTGTATAGACCCACAACCGCTTAACACAGCATTAATGCGTGAACATTATCGATTGACTACGCTTGACGATGTGCTTCCTAAACTTGCAAATGCTCGAATTTTCAGTAAGCTCGATATTCGTGAAGCCTACTGGCACGTGAAGCTAGAAGAAAGCTCAAGCCGACTTACGACGATGATTACTCCGTTTGGAAGATACCGGTGGGCTCGTTTACCGTTTGGATTGAAGGTATCTAGCGAGATTTTTCAAAGAAAATTGACTGAAGCGCTTGGTGATTTGGATGGTACTTTTACCATTGCCGACGACATTATCGTTGCTGGATGTGGCAAAACTGACGATGAAGCAAAGCGTGATCACGAGCAGAAACTTTCGAAACTCTACGACCGATGCAGTGAGCGACACATTATTCTGAATGAAGAAAAGAAAGAAATTGGCTTAAAAGAAATCACTTTTCACGGACACAAAATAACAAGTGACGGTATAAAAGTAGACGATAGAAAGGTTAAAGCCATTAACGAGATGCCGACACCGACCGATGTCGCTGGTGTCAAACGTCTATGTGGTATGGTGCAGTACATGGCTAAGTTTTTACCCGATCTTGCTAGTGAAATGGAGCCGATCCGTGAGCTTACAAGAAAAAACGTAAAGTGGAATTGGTCAGAAAACTGTGAACGAGCG
This sequence comes from Geukensia granosissima, assembly GCA_032357055.1. Lineage (NCBI taxonomy): Eukaryota > Metazoa > Mollusca > Bivalvia > Mytilida > Mytilidae > Geukensia > Geukensia granosissima. The sequence goes on along the minus strand of JAULBM010000023.1, from coordinate 3,596,975 downwards.
TTTCAAAACGTAAAGAAGAGGCTTAGTGAAGCTCCGATATTAGCGTATTTCGATACCGACAAGGAAGTTGTTTTACAGGTCGATAGCAGCAAGAATGGAGTCGGTGCTGTATTGCTTCAAGACGGGAAACCTGTTGAATTCGCGTCCCGTGCGTTAAAACCGTCCGAAAGAAATTGGGCACAGATAGAAAAGGAAGCGTTATCGATGTTATTTGGTCTGGAACGATTTGACCAATATACGTACGGTCGTAAAGTAATTGTACAAAATGACCATAAGCCTCTCGCCGCAATATTGAGCAAACCTTTGAGCCGTGCTCCGAAACGTTTACAAGACATCATGATGAAGTTATTCAGATATGACATTGAATTCCGTTTCGTAAAAGGTGTCAATTTGATCATTGCCGATGCGCTAAGTAGAGCTTACGTATGCAACAAAGACAAAGATGAATACTCCGAACAGCGACCACGAATAATGAGTGTAAACACATTTGACAATTTTCCCGATGCAAGACTACAAGAAGTGAAAATTGCGACCGATAATGACCAAGATTTGCAAACTTTAATTGGTTTAATCGTAAATGGATGGCCAGAATTCAAGGATAAAGTTCCGAATTCAGCATTACCGTATTTCGATATGCGTGATGAGCTAAGCGTTATTGATGGCGTAATTGTGAAAGGCGAAGCTGTTCTCATCCCGAAAGCACTGAGAAACGAAATGAAAACCCGACTTCATAGCTCACATTTAGGCTACGACAGCATGATAAGAAGAGCTCGTGGTATGATATTTTGGCCAGGGATAGCTAGCGAAATTAAACAACTAGCACAGAACTGTGAAATATGTCAAGAGGCGAAACCCCGTAATTCTCGTGAAACTCTTAAACAACACGATGATGGTCAAAATGCGTGGAATAAAATAGGGCTGGACATATTCGAAATTCAAGGAAGAAATTATTTAGTTGCTGTTGATTACTATTCCAGTTTTATTGAAGTTGACAATTTAACCAACATGAAAAGCACTCAAGTAATTGCGATCTTAAAGAAACATTTTGCAAGATATGGAATACCGACAGTCATTGTCAGTGACAATGGTCCGCAATTTGTCAGCCGTGAATTCGAACTGTTTCTATCAAAGTGGAAAATTATTCATGTCACATCATCTCCAGGACATCAACAATCAAATGGAAAAGCTGAAGCCGCAGTAAAAATTATCAAGACTATGATGTGTAAAACTATGAAAGATGGGCGCGATCAGTTTGAAGCGTTATTAGAACTTAGAAACACTCCGAGACAAGATACTGGACTCAGTCCTACCGAAATGATGTTTGGCAGAAAAACGCAAACGATGTTACCATCATTACGTGAACGAAAAGAGATCAATCAGAAACGCCGTAACCGAATGATCTCCGTTAAGAAACATCATGACAAACGCGCAAGAGATCTACCGATTCTGAACGAAGGACAGTCTGTTTATTTCGAGTTGAAGGAGAATGAAAAATGGAAACATGGACAAGTCGTCGAACAATTCAATCCAAGATCATATATTGTGCAGAACGAAAATGGAGTGAAATATCGCCGAAACCGTATTAAGATCCGACCAACTGAGATCGATATTAACATTCGAGAACGATCACCAACCCGCGAAGTGCGTACAAAATCTTCAGTGCACACAGACAACTCAAATATCACCGTACCGCAAAATTCTGATGAACCGAAGAGCAAAGAAACTGTGAAACCAACCGAGCGACCGAAACGTACTATCAAAGCGCCTGAACATTTGAAAGAGTTCATTACATATTAACTGTAAATAGTGATCGTGTAACTTTGAATTTTAGTTAGATTAGTGTAGATGAACAGTAATAAGTTTTCTTCTTTTGATATCAAAAACGGACTGTCAATACATTTCAAATTGGTGAACAGTAATGTTAATTAGCATTATTCAATTTTGTCAAATTTTTAAAGATTAATTTTAATTCGATAATTTCAACTAATTTGTTTCATTTAAATTAGTTTTAAATTTAAAGCAAAGGGGATGTTGATGAAATCGTTTTATTTTAGTAACATTTCAAATCTAAATTTTAGATAAACCCACACGCGCAGTGTGTGAAATTATACACGCGACTGTTGTGTCTATTATCTTTGTTTACTATCTAGATTTCTGTAATACACATAGATAGTTCTTTGTTTTGTTTATATCTGCCTGAAACAGCCGTTATTTGTCTCCTGCAAGTAGACAACCTCCCCAAACAACATATATCGTATAATTTTCCATTTTATACAGTAAAAAGATTTAAATATTATTTGGGTCAATAAATTACTTCCCTCTTTCTCAACTGGAATTTTCCAGTACGCATTAGATTGTTCTACCTAGCTGTAGAAGCAGAGTATAAATTGAGGAGCATTCTTTCTGTTTTAAAATTTTGACATTGGAAAGATATTGCAAACAGGTAATTGTAAAAGTTTATCAATTTTTATAGTTTAAGCATATCTATTTTTTAATCGGTACAAGACATAACCACATCGTATGGTAAAAGGTTTAAGCGTATTTATTTACTTCATGTTACTAATATTTATAACAACTTGTTAGTATTTGTGCGCAGAAGTTTACTTTAAAACAATATATTAAACCATTTTTGCCTCTGTTTTAACAGAACAAACAAGAGACATGCCTTCTGTAATGCGTTCTCCTAGTGTACCTGTCAGAATGGGACACGATGATATTCCTAAACACCCTTTAGAAAGACTCTATCCATTGCGTGTTAACGCCGAACTTAGAAGAAGCACATTTTCTAGTTGGCCAAAGCATGATACGATTTCTGCTGACAGATTATGTGACAACGGATTTTACTATCTGGGCATTCAAGACAAAGTGCAGTGCGCATTTTGCGGCGGAGTGTTAAGTGGATGGTCTGCAGATGATGACATTGCTCACGAACATGCGAGACATTTCGGTCAGTGTGATCTAGTGCGTCAAAGACAAAACTTTGCTCCTCAAAAGCACGAATTTGCGACTACATCCGGAGCAAGAACTGAGCAACAGAGTTCTACATCATCAAATTCTGTCAAACCTCATAACAGCAAATACAGTTTGTACAGTGATCGACTTGCATCGTACAAAAACTGGCCAAAATAAATAAAACAGAAACCAGAAGACTTGGCAGCAACAGGTTTATATTATAGAGGTTAGTTGAATAAAAAAACATTGGACAGTGATTATTGATTTGGGTGGTAAAAATATCACTGGTGGAGATAAAATTTCGCGCGGTATTGCGAATGCTTAAAGTACCATGCGTATAAATTTTCAAATCCTGATCGTTCCAGAAATAGATTTTGCTTTGGATTATTTTATGTTTTGCATTTCTTTTAAACATTTATTATCAGAACATTGCAGTTTTCTTCTGTAATTGTTATGGCCAAGATAATGTATACTTAGAAGGCACTATGAACAATGAACATAGTTAATAATTGATCAACAATTATTGTTTTATCTTTGCAAAATTTTTCGTCTTTATAAACGATAAAACAATGAACATAGTTAATAATTGATCAACAATTATTGTTTTATCTTTGCAAAATGTTTCGTCTTTATAAACGACAAATTACACGAATGTTTTCTCAATATTAAACAAAATATGATTTTGCTATTCAAACACTTACAGAATAAAGAAATCAAACTGAAGATTCTGAAATTAAGAAAAAAAATATTGTAAAACACATATGCAGTGAATGACCAATTGTAACGGATAAATTTCAATATAAAAATGTAAAAGTAATTGCGTCTCTACAAAGAAAACATGATTATCCCAAGGTCTTTAACAATCATTTACAAGGATGAAATACAGCATCTCCTCTCTGAAATAAATACCAACGAGTTAATTTACATGCCAATGGTTTTGACAAAAACAATAATACAGTATAAAAGAATATTAAAATTACATTAACGTTATTACAGGAACAGCAGATAAATGCCAGTGTTATATGTGTGGAGGAATTCTATCTGGATGGGAATCTGAAGATGTTCCAATGGTTGAACATAAAAAGTGGTTTCCAAAATGTCCACTTTTCAAAGGATGACCAAAAAGACTAAATTGCTTTCAATGTGTCATTAATTCTAAAACAGCAGAGGAAGGGTTCTCCGTGTGGAAGAAGAAATCAGACGGGAAAGCGGACAGCAAGATATCGCCGTGATCTGTGCAAAGATTCTACATAGTCTGTTTTAGCAGCTTGAGGCTAATCAATAAGATTTACATGAAAAACTTTGTTAGAGACGATTCATCACAGCGCAAGTGTGCCAAATAATTTTTAAACGAATATGATAAAAATGAGTATTACATGTATTTTATATGAATAAATTATCTTCTTTAAATTGAATTCGCGTTAAAATGGCCTATCTTTTCGAAAATTTTCAAATGGTTTTTTGTTCAAATCAGAACGAAATGAAGATAGGAGGTTCATACATTTTGCCTCATTTGTAGAATCTACAGGCAACCGTTCTTCTCTCTTCTCTATGGTATTAATAAAAGCTGAAATGACTGGTACAGTTTAAAGTTGTTTAATCCCAGTTGGTCAGGGAGTTAATTCTAAAGTAGGAGCATCATAGTAGAAGATCACAAAGACGTTAGGGCGAGGCAACTTTTGTTTATTTCGGAATATCTTTATTTGTTCTTGATTCGTCTCCATTCATGTAGAAAACGTATACTTTTGCTGATTGTCGGTTATTATTTTGTTGGTTGTTTGTTATAACAATTTCTACTTTTAAAAAGCACAAATTAGCATATAATTTACAGTAGTCATATGTTCGTAAATCGAACAAATCTAACAATACAACACAAGAAATACATTTGATTTTTCCCAAAAATTTCATATTTGCGCAGGTTAATCACTTGGACCTTTACTACTTTCAATCTTGAAATATATAGCCTCAAAAATATTTTACCTAACTTTTTCATTTAATCTTACGTTTTTCATGTCCGTGTCAGAAATAAAGAGTAAAAAAACGAAGAACTCAGTTATGTGAAGCATTCATTGGTGCCAGTTTTGGCAATAGTTGCGAAGATACCAAAAGGGGCAGACAGAAATCGTTGTCAGAAGACAGGCAAGATCATGGCCAACAAAATGAAACGAAAGACAAACATAGTTCACTCAACACTGCTCTGAGTTATATTTTTATGTTCTATAGCTTCAGATGTTTATTTGGAAAAGAAGTTTTTGCAATTTATGTACAATGTTGTCAGAGGGACTCCATAATTTGTGCTCCGTCAAAGTTATCGAGACTTTTTGGTGTAAGGCCAGTTTTTTCTCCTTTTATTTACACGTTGAAGTGAATATATAACAACCGCTCAATATACACTATTTGAATAAACATTTTCACTATGGTTTACTTAACATTAAATTGTGTTAACTAGGGTCAACTTGTCCCAGACCTACTTGTTTGATACAGAGGCTATGCCCAATGTTATTGCATTGATATTTTATTAATATCACCTTATCTACATATCCTGAATTTTGTTTGGTTAAGAAGCAATACATATTTTACCTGACTGATTAATTATAAAAATAGGAGATGTGGCATGATTGTCCATGGGACAGCCACCCACCAAGTGACAGTAGAATTTTAACTTCTACTTGTCCCATTATGGCCTTCAACAATGAACCAGAGTTCATACCATAACAGAAGCTGTAAAAGGCCCCGCAATGCAAATTGTGAAACTACACATAAAACACGACATCGACCTAATCTAAAGCAAAAATGGTGAACATATATATATATATAACTACATTGTGTTTATTATTATTATTATTTTTTAATCATTGTAATCATTGTATTAAATTTGCTACCCATAAGGGTCCGTG
>JAULBM010000023.1:3567328-3578935 GCA_032357055.1 Geukensia granosissima | reverse complement strand
TTTTAGCTTGTGAATACGTACTTGTATTAACGACCGCACAGCCTTCACCCATTCGGAAAGGGTGTCTAGTTCCTCTTGTTCGCAGGGAACACAAAATAAGGATGAATTAAAGATATATTGAACTGACTATATTATACAGATGCATATTTTAGCAAAGATTTGGAACCAAATGAAATCAATTTAGAATGGTTAAGATTCAATTTCTGTTACAATAAATTCACAACATTAACCATTTAATGAAGTCAGAAAAATATATAAATTGTAGGTTTCCATTTTTTATACACAAACTTGAAAATATAAAATCAAAAAATAGTTTTTAGGAAATTGATATGTTTAATTCTACTTAACAATTTTATAACAATAATGTCATAAATGAAACTATTGTGCACATTCCTCTGTGCCACTTAAATGTATACATATTAAAACCAATTTTGGCAACTGAAAATAAACATGATAATTCACTTATCACTTATAATCAAAATCAACAAATTTAGTAACAATTTGTATAATTATCATTATTTATATGTACATTATCTTGATATGAATCTATCATATTCAATCATGATTTCAAAGAAAAATAATATAACAAAATAAATAATGATACAAAATTAACATTGGTCTTGTGATCAATCACATGACCGAAGGTAAATCACATTACACAACTTTTTTCCAAAAGGAGCATCTCACAGTTATAATTGGTAATGATACTCCAATTATTTGTATTTCCTGATTGGTCTTGTATAACAGGAATGAACTTCATTTGTCTATCACACCAAAACAGAGTTAAAAAGTTGATGAGTCTGTTAATAACAGAAAATTATTCAGCGTATCATCTGTAACTCAATTTCCATAAAATTGTTCCCAGTTCCTATTCACAAACCATAAAGTGAGGTGCTGCGATTGTATGGAGTAATAACACAAGATGGTTAGTAGAGTGCTATTTTCTTCTTCTCAGTCAAAACAGCATTTGCAGCAACCCCGACTCGAATTTTATTCTGTACAATGTTCTGGCCAACAGTGTCAAACATTCCAAAATACTGGCCTAATGGTATTGGTACTGGTTTCATGGCATTAAAGTTCATCGAGTTCATTGAATTCATTGAGTTCATCGTGTTCATGGCAAGCTGGTTCAGCGTAAATGCATATGGAGCGGCTGTCAGCTGTTGAGGGGACTGAACAACAGAGGTCAAGGGTGATGCAGATGATGTTGGGATTGTCGAGGTAGTCGGGTCAAGGGTCAAATTCTTATGCAATTCCATGCTGCAGAGAAAAAAGAAAAGGGAGGGAGCTGTATTAGAATAGGATGAAAATAAATCCACAAACCAGGCACAAGTCTACATTTTACATAATGCCAAACTGTACTTTTAGTGAGAACTTAAACTATACAAAAATAAAGGATGTAGAATAAAAAATGGAAATATTTGTAAATGTTTTTTTCATGTTCAGTCCATCAGAAATAATATAACGAATGTATTTTCTTTATTAGTTGCAATTGATTTCTGTCAAATTTGAAAAAAAAAAAAACACAAATAGATTAGAATAAATATATATAAGTTGAAATCTAGTTTTGTTTTTCATTAGTAATTACCAAAAAAATTGAAATAACATACAAATAAAAAGAAATAAATTGTGTTACCTGGCAACAAACCAGATATGTCCAAGGATGACATAAAATGTATATTTCTGTATAGCTATAGTTCACCTTAAGAGTAGTTGGTGCCACAAATAAAATATTGATCAAAAACTTATAAAATATGTGATAAACTAAGGGAAATGTAATTATTTTGGAGTTATCTACCTTTGTATGATATTAAGTATGTACCTTGTTCGAGAGAAAGTAACACAAATCATGTTTTGACTACATTTTTGTTGCTAGTTTTCCATTTAAAGCATTTATCCATAAATTGATAGCTTCTACTTATTATTATAAACTAGATATATTTTCTATTAAAATTAGACTTTGAGTAAAGAGACATCATTATGATATCATCCAAAATTTGTCCAAAATCATATTCTATACTATGTATATATAACAAATTTAAAATTTCAATCAAGATACCATTTTGTAATGGCCCTAATATAATTGAATTGTGGTTTGATTGTCAAATGGAAATTTTAAAGAAGTTTCATTTTTAAATAGCAGTTCCTATAGTTCCTTAAAACAAGAGGCATTATACTGTAATAAGAATTGTGAAATTACTTTTATTTGTTTTATACTATTGGAAAATATCAAAACTCTGTAAAATTTGTTCCTTTAAACAAAACAAAATTGATAACTGTTATAACTATTATGACATTAGACATCAATTGATAATGTTAAAATCTAAGAATAATATCAAATTTTAGAAAAGATCGAGAAAATGGTATTGAAATTTTTCTCCTTTTCTTGAATTTAACATCTTTTTTGTACCTTAATTTTTTTACAATAATTGTTGTTAATGATAAAACGATTTCCTATTGTCCTGATTTTAGTTTTGATTTCTAGTACCAGGTTACATAAGAAATTGAATTAAGATAAAAAGAATTATTTAAATAACTTAAATTTATATATCACTTTGAGACGCAGCAAAGGAGTTAGAGTTTCAACTTTAAATTTTTGAATTTAAAAAAAAAATATATTCTAAATTAAATACTGTAAAAATTTTAAAGGTTTTAAAAGTATTGAATAAAACAAAAAGTACACCATGCAAAGCCAATTATTGGAAAAATACTGTTATTCGGGAAATTTTAGGAAGGTATTGGAAGGATAAAGGGTAAAGGTCATATGCAAATATTTCCTCAGCATACCTGTCAGGAGGCTACACGAACCAGCAAACTTTACTTGAAATCTTGATCATCAAAATGTTTACTTCTGCATGCAAACATTCAGAAGATTAAGATTTTACCAAAGAGCCAGTTGAATAATTTAGGTATTTAAACATTTAAAAAACCCTGGGGACTAAACACTTAAAAGAATTTATTTCGAATGCATGTATGTAGACAGTAGTTTGCATATTACTCTACTCTGTACAGTTATTATTATAATTTTAATAGTAAATTCAAGTCCTTTTGGAAATGACCTAAATAATGACCTCTGATTATTTTTGAATACTGACATCTTCCTTGAATTGCTTTATATTATCTCCTTTCTGAAAATAAAAAATAAGATAAGCTGAACTTTAATAACTGTCTTATAAAACTAAGAGGAATTCTGAGTAATTTAATTCAGGATTAGGGCTGTAGATATAATGTGATACCTCAAAGAGATGTTATTTTCCTTCAGAAACCTTCAAGGGGAGAAAAATGATTTAATTTTCATGTGGACAAACCCTTCTTCACAAATCATGGTTTTGTTCCCGTGTTTTCTACAAAAAAGCCTCTAACAGATCACTATTCATAGCATTGTAACCAGTTATATTTAAATCAATACTTTAAAATGTGTGCTATGTGAGGAATCAGAAGGGACAGATAGGAGGAAAAAATCTTGGCTTAGTCGGCTATCTGTGTTCATGTCAACTGGGAGTATGTAAGATGACCTAATCTTTTTGAAAAGCCCTTAAAAAATTTACTTTCCTCAGACCAAAAAGGTAATCTAAAAATGGTTCACTTATTCACATATTATAATTCCAAATCATCCATAAAGAAAAGATTCAAATAAAAGTCAACTATTTTTATAATAATCCACTCAGCATGGCTCTCAATTATTTTTTCATCATCATGTTTTTTCAGGAAAATAAATTGTAAACATTATTATGCTACCAGAAAATGCCATGTTAAGCAAACATTATTACTTTGTCGAACCCTAAGGGGGGAAGTTTAGTTTTCACAATTAACATTTCTGATTGAAAATCCTGGAAATTTCCAACTTTTTCAATGTTATATTGATAAATGCTTAGAATATCAAAAGAAAAATCCATTTGACATTTCTGTGTGAAAACAGAGCAGTATAGTTCGTAAAGGATAGATCGACTCCTGGATTGTAAAAGACAAAAACACAATAGCAGCTGATGGCTAGGGGGTGGAACGCAATAGAAAAACTCAGGTGCTTCGCAAGCGCAGCATTAAACGACCGCAGCATGTTGACATGTGAAAGGTGAACAAATGAACCTTTGGGTAAGTGTGGACACAATATTTTTGTTGGACACAATAATGTGCTGGACACCGTAATGTGCTGGACACAGTAAAGTGCTGGCCACAACCCTATACAAAAAAAGTAAATTTTACCCAAAAAATGCTTCGCGTAATTTTTTTGCATTTGTCATGAGGAATCAGTTGGTAAAAAACCCATGGAAATCGTGTGAAAAATTAAATTTTTCCATATTATACGATATTGAATATTGACCCCTTTTAGTTTGAAAATGGTAAAAGATAGGGAAAATCTGTTGACATACTACTGAAAGCTCTCATTATGAGGAATTAAATGCAGAAAAATATCAAAATCGGATGAAAAATAAAAATTTCACATATCCTGCAAAATCCCATTTCTAAACCCCTTGACCCATTTTATACAAAAACGGTACATTTTACAAAAAATGCTTGGAGTAATTTTATTGCATTTTTTATGAGGAATCATTTCCGAAAAATCCAATCAAAATTGAAATAAAAATTAAAAAAATTCTATATTATACGAAATTGAATTCCACCTCCCCCCACTATTTTGACCCCTTTCAGCTCGAAAACGATAAAAGGAAGAGAAAATTTGTTGTCATACTAATGCAAGTTCTCATTGAGAGGTATTAAATGCAAAACACCCCATCAAAATCGTATGAAACATAAAATTTCACATCTCCTGCAAAATCGCATTTTTAAAACCCTTTGACCCCTTTTATACAATAAACGGTACATTTTACAAAAAAAATGATTGGAGTATCTTTTATTGCATTTTTCATAAGGAATCATTTGAAAAAAAACTCCATCAAATTCCGATGAGAAATAAAAAATGTTAAAAAATTTGGGCGTGGCCATTTTGGACCCCTCATATCTCAATAACAGTAACAGATGGGTCATGACGCTTGTGGACTATTATGTTGACTTTTTCATGAGAAATACAAAGAAAAAAACCATCAAAATAGGACAGAAAATAGACATCCTGCATTCAAATAAGAGAAAAAAAACGGGTAGAGCTAGATCCCCCAAAATCAATAGCAACCTTTATTTAGAACCAATTATCTATGTCCAAAATATTTAAAGAATTGGTTAATTAGAACAAAAGTTGTCGTGCGGAAAAAAAGACTGTCCACATACGCCGACGACGACAACGGCATCATACCATAATACGACCGCAAATTATTGCGGTCGTATAACAATCCACCTCCAAATTCAAAGTCCAAGGCTGCAGAAAAGCATTGTAGAAATGTCTTTGTGAATTCTGTCAGGTTGTCAACCAAATAGAAAAAGAAGAAGTGATATTGTTGTCTATGAGACAGCCATCCAAAAACATGTAAATTACAAACATCTACAGGTATACCTAAGACCATCAATAATGGCGAAATATCCATACCCTACGGCAAGCTGTAAAAGGCCCAAAAAATCAAATGTGATGAAATTTTAAATGAACAAATCTATACAATTTTAAAACAAGTAACATTTTAACAAAGTAAGAACAGTTTGATTTTTTAGGGGGTTTGTTTAAATCTTCCTTATGGTATGGACACAAACAAATCTTCCTTATGGTATGGACACAAACAAATCTTCCTTATGGTATGGACACAAGTTCATTATTGAACACCGTAATAGGACATGTAGAAGTTTAATTTCAACTTTCATACGGTGCATGACTGTCTCATACACAATTGTGCCACATCTCCTATTTAACTATTTTGATATAGCAAACTTCTGTCTTTAAAATATTCCATTCCATATAAAATTAATTTTAAAAAGCATGAATTATGATTGGGTTTCTATCTTTCGAGCATTTATTCAATATTCCTATTTTCCAATTATTTATAAATGAAGAGTTTGTCTTCTGATGTGTGGAGGTAATAAAATTGTTTCCCCATTCTTAAATATGTGTTATACCGTTTCTGTTTATGAGCGTTTTGTAGGTAGATAGTGGTCAATTTTTCTTCTTGTCCAGTTTAGTTTTAAGAATTTTACACTTATTTCAATTTTTGCAGTAACAAATATGATTAATGGGAGCTGTGTTGTGATTTCATTCATTTTGACATATACGAATTACTGGAAGCATCGTCACGAAATTAGAAATTTTATTATTTGCACTTCCAATCTTTTTGGCAATTTGTGAACGTGTTGGTGTTTGCTGCAGAAACATGCTTCTGAAGTAGATGATTTTTTGTAAATTTTAAAAAGGTAAAATAATGATGAATGTCTTTCTGTCTTTATTGGGTTTATTCAATATCCTTACTTTTTATAATGACAGACTGATTCAGAAATTGACCTTTCCATATATTTGAAAACGCATTGCGCAAGCTCAGCGTCCTCGTAAATGACGTCTTGAACAATGGGAATCAACCAGAACAATGACGTTCCCGGAATTCCATTTCATTTCTGAAATGGTCTGTTGACCAATGTTAAAAGAAAGTATATGCTCTGAACAAAGATAGAATATAATATAAATATTATCGTAAAAAAACTTGCCAAAAAATTATCAAATGAATTGTCATTATAAGTTCAAACATATAGCGTTCTAACATACAATTCAGAATAAATGCAGATACATCAGGCAAGGATAATACCCAGCATGCATTTCATAAATCTGAGAAGTAAATTGGTGACAAAATGTCAATTTGTTATTGATCAATAAAACTTACACCACTTTGAGGATCACCTGAGATAAAATCTAATTACAGTGGTGTATTTGTCATCTTTTGGATGATCATATTTTTCTTAATTTATGACCCATCTCTCTGTAGATGCTATTGATTATTGTAATATCAGAATCAAGGCAGGTGGATTTCAACTCTTGCAACCTGCTGACATTGTTAGTTAGATATTTCCCAATGAGGACAAAACCTAACTAAGTCATGCAATCACTTCCAATGGAACTCGACATTTTCAAGTTTTCTGGTAATTTTTTTTTACCTGCATACATTTGAAACATCGAAAACATCAAACAATACTTTCAGTGTCTCAAAATACAAAATTACCAATGTTAAATTTTCAAGGTTTCTGGTAATTGTTTTTTACCTGCGAACGTTTGAAACATAGAAAACAGCGAAGAATACTTTCAGTGTCTCAAAACACAAAATTACCCTACAAAATTATCAATGTTAAATTTTCAAGGTTTCTGGTAATTTTCTGGTTTCTGGTAATGCATACATTCAAATCATATAAAAATCTACTTGTTCATCTTTAAAATTTCTAAGAAATAAGTGTTATATAATCCTTCAAGACTTGGAGACCCATTTATTCCAATGAAGTTTACATGGAATTTACATGATTGTTTTACAAATAATTCCCAAATGGTATAGAGTGGCTTATGATACATAAATAAAAGAATCAACGATAAATTTTGGGATCTGGATTGTTCTGGATATCAGACTTGTCTGTTGCATTTGCTTAAATTCTAAAGCACAGATAATATGGAAAGGCTTTGAAAAGTATTGCACATTGTAGTTGTCCCTGCTGTCGGATTCGGCTACCCAAATGTGTTTGGATTTAAGTCCCTTTGTTGCTTTGTTTAATTTTTGGACTTCCTATGTTTTGGTTCTTGTGCTACTGGTGAGAGGTTACTTCTTGACATATACATATAGCATACCAAAATTGTCCATATTTACTAAACATTGGTAATTTTGTATTGTGAGGGCGCTGATCTTCTAAGTTTATTTTGATGGAGGTTGACCAACCATTTTGTTGTTTGGTTGATATGGAGGAAACGATTAAATGATTTTTCATTGTATTGCAATTCTTTCAGTCACTATATGACACTGAAGTTTTGATATGATATGATACAGGTAAAATACCCCTTTATTATAATTAATGAAAACAACACAGTAGAAGACCTGTCTCAAGGCGGATGATCACTTGATTCTTTGTTAAGCTTAACAAAATGAACTCAGAAATGAAACCAGGCTTCAGCGAACCTCATCACTGTAGAATGTGATGAATACTTATCCCTAATCAGAGAAAAATAGACAGTTGTGTATCATATCATCACCCTTGTATCACGTTAATTATCACTGTGTTGCCCCACAATATTCTGTATAACAATACAATAAGTATCGTTCTGAAACTTTAGGTCATTTCCTATTTCTGGATTTGTAAGAGTAGTCTCCCATATGGGACGGAATATTGATATAGTTATAAAGGTGATCTTTATTTTTTAAGTTACAACAAATTTAATGCAAAAATCAATCTATTTGTTTATGTTATCAGTGTGCATCAGACTGATTTTGTTCTCTTTTTTGGTGAAAAATAGCAATATTTAAGGTATTCAAGGTTTTTTCACACAGCAGCTATATTGAAACATCATCCCACATGAGATAACTCTTACAAAAACATACAAATTACAAATGCTTTTGGGTTACCAAAAAAATGAAATTTGTTGATGGTGTCGTCTGCTGTGGTTTACAAACTCACCTTTCCTATTATACTGCCTACTTCCTGAAATTAGAAAAAAAAACCTGTTAAAATATCAAATTCAGATGACATAAAAATTTGTTTTACAGGCGCTTTAGATTTTTTAAATTTGGCTTGGCTTTAATTATTTGTTATTTGTTCATATCTTATAAAAGATAAAGTTTATTGTAGTGTTTCATGAATAATTTCACATTTGGTATTTTGGTGCCTTTTACAGCTGTAGTGATGGTACGGACTCTGGTTCATTGTTGAAGGCCATAATAGGACCTGTAGAGGTTTAGATTCAACTGTCATTTGGTGGATGGCTGTCTTATGGACAATCACGCCACATCTCCTATTTTTTAAACTGTGGTTGTTATAAAGAGGGTTCAAAGATCACATATCATTTTGAACAAATGAATTTTCATGAAAAGATCTCAGGATCTTGACAATAGGAACCAGAATGAAAACCTGACATAGAAAGGACCAAGTCATTTGATTTCAAAACTGAATTAATCAAAATATTAACTTTTTTCTTGAATGAATTCGAAAACAAACAAATAAAGTAAGTCTTAAGACGAGAAAAAATAATTTCTACAAATGGTGATAGTCACAGTTTGGTGAGCAATGATTCCAATTAATTCAACAAAGTCTGATGTGCAAATTCATTAATCAATATTTGTCATATACAATAATTTCAATCAAGAATCATATCTTGTTTATTTGAAAAGATAATACTAATTGTGTAACTCGATGTTGAGACATTGAATCTTTATTGATCAGATTCAATAAACACATATTTTACTTTGCTTTATAACACAAAATAAGGATTATAACTTTTCTTTTCTAACTTAATATGAATTCTATAAAAGAAATATATCTTGAGTTATATACAGATGGATAAAATTGATTTCTAATCCTTGAATTTTGATTTTAATTATAAATATATGTGAGTTTCTTATTATAACATAATAAACATATCATCAAACTCGACCACTGCGCAGCACTATGCGAATCGTAAACAAGTCTGATGTCATAAACATAATAAAATTATGTTTAAGGTCGTGTAGATAATTGGAAATAAAGATTTTCAAGTAAAATAATTAAAAATATACTGGAATAAAAAAGTGAAGTCTAGAAATGTTTAATAAATCGATGTCCTAATACAAAAGTCCACACTTCCGATTTTAAGTAAACACGATGTCCGTGCAGAGGGTTTGCCCCATAATTGACCCATTTCCAATTAATGGGAGGCAATCAAAATATGATGGTAAACATTAATTGCAGCTATTGAAAGACTATTGGGGAAATCAATTTCAAACTCAATTTTATTCAATGAAATAGTTATATATGTGACAATAAATAATGGAAACTTGTTAAATATGATTTAGATATACTTTCTGTTGTTATATTTAAATTTTTATGATAAAAGTTTGCCCCTAAAGGATAAAAAATACAAAAGGTTGAAGAATGCAAAGAAGCTGGGCTATCTATACGTAATTTTTTAAAAATAAAAACATTTACAAGTCTGTTAATTCCAGATGAATAAAGGATTAATTCCCATACTTTATTTCATGATTATTATATCTGTATATTGTAATTAAAGGTGACAAATATCACACCTGATGGTCTTCAACCTGTGCTACACACCGCTGTTCTTCTGGGCGATATTTTCATCTTGTATAAACAATAGTCAAAATGATGTCTTGGATACAAATATTTTTATAGAAAATTGATAAACTTTAATTCTTACAAGTTTTATTTATTTATGCATTTATAAATTTATTTATAATTTATAAATAATAATATTATAGTATATCAAACGAATTTTGTCACAACAAAAGTGAACCTGTATCAAAAGTTTTAAAGGAAATATATCATATTACATATCGTTGGAATTCTTATTTTTGGTCACAGTTGAAACTGTAGTTAATAATTAATTTTAACTTGAAATGAAAAATTTCCCCATAGGGCGCAATGTAAATTTTTTCAACTTCTTAAATTTGCTTCATTTTGATGGTGCAATTAACCAATAATCTCCGGTAACTAGACATGATAAAATTTTGATATTTTGTGATTTAATGATAGATAAAAGATGAAATTTTGGAATAAAGTTGAATTATATTCTGGTTATAACACTGAACCGGGATATTGATCTTTGAAAACATGCCATTTTGAGCCAAATGTCAATATCAAAAATTTAACATAGATGGGTAATGGGAATTTTTTTGTGCTGAGGAAAACTATAATTTTAACTGCAGGATAAGTTGCGGGAAAAAATAGAATTCCAAAGATATATAACATAAATATATAGCTGAACTTTCGATATATTTTAACTTAAGTCGTTGCAAATTTCGTTTGGTGTACATTAATAATGTTACATAACTACCTGCATGTTGTCTGTTTAAATCTGGGAATAAAAAATTTTACAGCCAACTTAAGAATATTATTCATGAATGCAGATCATTCAAATATTCACTATACATAGTATGTCTTTTAGAAAAATATCTCCATTTGTAGGAGCTGGGTTGTTTAATATTTTTGTATTAATCATAAGTTAATGTATGCATTTCTTGCAGGCTTGTGTTAATAATCTTTGCACTTAAAAATAAATATATTAAAAACAAAGTAAAGTTGAATACATTGAGAAATAAAAAGAAATTAAACATAGATAAAGCTATTTAAAATGATGCAAATAACTTGTCTGCCGTCATCTCTTGATTTTGCCATGATAGGTATTTTAATTCACTGCATTTTTGTTCTAAAATTATTATTATTATTATTCTTTTTATTATAATTATCAAAATTCTTCTTATGAAAAATAGATATAGTTATTTAAAATGATGCAAATAAGTTATTTGTAGTCATCTCTTGATTTTTATCAGTAATTTTTATTTACTGCATTTTTGTTCTAAAATATTATAATTGATTTTTATTATAATAATCAAATTGAGTCTTATTATCAAAATTAATTATCAAAATTATTCTTTAATTATCATAACTTAAATTAAATTCTAACTTAACGATGTACCAATGGTCGAAGGGAGATAACTCTTGAAATCACTAAAATGTTTATATTTTACAATCTCATCAAAGCTTTTGAAGCATACA
>JAULBM010000023.1:3544902-3554967 GCA_032357055.1 Geukensia granosissima | reverse complement strand
TCCCTCTCTAGTTTTATTTTCTTTTACTTTGCATATGTTTTTAAAATGACATTTAATTAAATAGTTGCTATCTGACAGATACATTAGTCACTGATTGCTGCGGAGAGAGCGCTCCCCAGCAATCTGTCTGATAGCAACTATTTAATTAAATGTCATTTGAAAAACAAAAACATAGTAAAAGAAAATAAAACTAGAGAGGGACTTGTAGCCAGTCAATATAGGAGTTACTAAGTAAACAGGTAATTACTTGAAGATTGGTAATAATAACAATACAAGACGACCACAAGGCTGAAACTCATTAAGACATTTATATATTGGCATAATTCATCAAGATGTTTTGGTCCAGAATAACTCCAACATGGCCAGATTTGCCTGCCAAAACTTGACACTTTTATAAGCAAAGGAATCTCACACCCTTACAGAAGATCATCAAATAATTTAGTAAATGAAGAACACATGTCACCACTTAAAGAGCTCTCTGATCTAGACAATATTGTACCTGGTAATTCAGAATCATCAAACAAACAATGTTCTATACTAATGTGTATACTGACTATAAAATTTGGTTTGCATCACTGTTAGGTTTGTACAGAGTCAATTGTGTAGGAAAAGGAATTTGAAGATACCAAAGGGGCAGACAGAATTCATGTAGGATTTGTGTTACTCCAAGAACATTCAAATGTGGCAATAAGACTCCAACAACATTCAAATGTGGCAAAAAGACTCCAAGAATATTCAATTGTGGCAAAAAGTCTCCAAGAATAAAATGGGGACTCCAAGAACATTCAAATTGCAGCAAAAATCATCAAATTTAGTTTTACAGTGTAAACCTAGTAACAATGAAACATTAAAACCTCGGTATAATACAACTGACGTCTTAATTCTGATAGGACAGATTGATAGGTTCTTTGAATTTTCAAATTCAGACAACTGACTATCAAGAGTACTGTCAATCAACAATCATTCTTTCTGTATTTATTCCTCAAAATGGTAATTTAAAGGTGAAATTCTGACAGGCAAATACTATATAAAACCTAAAACATCAACTTCAGTGTAAACAAGTGACTTTTCACTGAAACAAAATCAAAATTCCAAGTCATTTAAATATCTGAAAACAGCTAAACCAGAGGTGTTACAAAACTCCAGATCTATATTGGGTATTTCAAACTACTTTGTCTAGCTCTATAATAAACCGGGTCAGATATTTTTGATATTCTTTGAACTTCAAGCTAATAACCTGCAGCACATGCAAAACAAAAAATATGAATTGCACATAAAAGTTACATTCAATTAAACAAATGCAAAAAACACTATCAATCTGAATTACTCAAGCTCGTCTAGTATAAATAATTGTACCAATTGGTAAATGACATATGGAGGAACAATGAGTTAATTATAGAACTGTGTCAAATACCAGTCTAATTCAATCAAACAGCAGTATGTTCAAGTGAAGCAAGAATTTGCTTAGCTGTGTAGAGATAACAAAGAAGTATACAAGTAGGAGATGATCGTCCATGAGACAGCAATCCACCAAATGACAGTCAAATCTAAATTTGTACAGGTCCCATTACAGCCTTCAAAAATGAACAAGAGTCCACAACATAATGGAAGCTGTAAAAAGCCCCAGAAATACAAAACGTAATGCTATTCATAAAACATGACAATGTCTTACTAGAAAAAATGAAGGTTTTACACTATGGTGAACCTACAATTATGAACTCAAATCCTAATAAATGTTCCTGAACCAGTAAAAAAACTTAAACATGAACCCAACCCTCACTGAAAAGATCAATATCATATCTTGAACCAGACAAGGGGATTGCAGAACCAACATCACATTTCTCATATTCTAAGCAGGGCGATAACCATTTGGTTTTGCTCAGAATATGTAAACAGAAAGAAAAGTTAATTCATTAACACAATACAAAAGATATGGTGAAATGATTGAACTATCTTTTGCTGGATCTTGACATCACCCCCAACTTACATGATATAGACTTGCCTTATCAGCTATGTTATACATGTTCTGAATTTACTCTGGTGTCAATTACCGAACAATAAAATAAATGTACCATATCAACAGTTACATAACAAGTGTAGACACTGAATTGACTGACATACATTGCAAAAAAAGGACACTGTATAGGTACATGTATCGTGTCATGAAAAATACAGTTTAAACCAAACAAATTAATCAATTGTTTCAATAAAGTTAAATTAATACTCTATGTCAAGTTTTATGGAGTGTGATTTTTGCTCTACATTAAGTATATGTGCTCTTTCCCCTTTTATTATTTAAAATCAAAAGACAGAATTACCCTACAGTTAACGATTCATGTTTTAACACTATGCAATATTGTTTTACATAGTTATCTGCCCCTGAATTTATCTATACGGAGATTCAAGGTTGAGGGTTAGCCACCTTCATTTTTGGTGTAATTCCTAAAGATTGACCTAGATAAAAATATTTAAATATTTGTGCTGTTTCTTTTATTCAGACCAACTCTTACAAATAATATTGGAAGAATTACATTTGAAATTCCATTCAGGCATTCCCCAAAAACATTTTTGCAGGTTATTCAATCCTTGTTTAATAATGAATAATTATACTGCATTGACAATGTGTACTACTGGTCTCAAGCAAGTGCCTTCAAAGAAAGACTTGTGGCAAACAAATGACTATTTTTAGAAAGTAAAATCACATTATAGAAAATAAAAAACTTGAAGCAGCTTAAAATACTTTGTGATTGCTAAAATGTGTGAATGCAACTTTCTTGCAATCTACATAATAAACACTTTTTCATAAGAATATGGTATAAAGTTTTTCTCTCATTAACTTTTTACCAATTCCAAAAGACTCTGCCATACTTTATAGCTAAACTAAGTAAGAAGCATAAAAATAATTCAAAGATACCAAAGGCATAGAAAAAAATTGTCAGAGGTGAGACAACACCATTGGGAAGAGAAATAAAATAAATACAAAACACTACACAGACTGTCAGAAAATCAGAATTTCTAATGATGGTATCAATGTAATGAGGTATTTATACTGATTTATCTTAGTCAATGACCACCCCATTTCCTTTGATTTTGTGCATATATATAATGGCAAAGTATACCTAAAATTATACAGAGCAGTTCTCATTTTGGATGACATCATAATAGAGAAATTGCATAAATATTTTTGTATTCTTATTTTGAAAAAAAAAAATGGTGGAGATAAGTTCACTGTTCATACAAAAACTCATTAACCAAATTCTCCTAACATTAAGTACAAATTCTTCCAACTTCCCTCCCTGTCTGATATCTCTCCTCTCTTCATGCCATTAATATAATTCTGTCAAAATTACATTATAACTAAATCGAATTATATACTTTAAGTACTGTCACAAAATCTTCCCATTACTGTCTCAATAAACTCACTGTCATAACGCTATTGCAATGCTCTTAATTTCCGTTAATATTTTTATGATCTGAAGTCGTTATTTTATAATGATACATTAGAAAGCATTATCCCCATGTCACCTCCAATGAATCAAGCACATTCTGCCACATGTTGTTTGTTATAGAAAGACTGAAGGATTTTGGTCACCCGTGCCAAGAATAATATTACTAGGACAAGGACCTTCATCACAGTTAATGAAATATAGATATATTGTTATATTTTCACTAATAGGTTGCTCTCAAGAATGAATAAAATGTATTCTTAGGATGTGGCAATAATGAATGAGACCTAGTACTCCAAAGGATCTTAATCATAAATATAAATTCAGAGTTTGTATTTACTACCCTTAAAAACACTTTAAAAATCAGAAACTATACAAAATTCAGTTACAAGACTGCACAATCTATTAAATAAGTTTCCAATGATACTAGAGTTGCAACAAAGTAGATTATGATGGGTTTTTTTGATGCAGCTATCATTTTTTGTGGTCTTTAGAAGTTTTTTTTCCTATTTACTCCATTTAAATCTACTAAAAATAAAATTTAAATGGCAAGTAAGGCAAGGGGGAATTATTGAGACCTTTTTGTTATTACAACTTCTTCTTTGTAATTAATCTTCAGAAAGACAAAGTTCCATCAAATACTAGAAAAGTTGATACAATTACACCAAAAATATCACTGTTTCCCATGATAAGACAGAATGCAAGAAAACTGGTGAATAAATGCAACAATTTTTCATATATTAACATGGATCTTCTACAAAGATTTTTAAAGAAATGTCTTTTAAAATTAAACTTCACTTAGTAAAAGAACTTTACACAGTTAACAACTTCATTTAATGAAACTGAACTTGTGTCTGTCAAAAGTTGATAAAATTGTTGATTTCACGTTTTCAGATTTTCTTGGGTGTTCTCCAATAATGCAATTATAGAAAACCTGGACTTCATTAGGATACAATCAAGTTAATGACTGTAACTGCACAATCCTGGCCAAAAATAAATCTTGTTGTAAGCTAAAAGTGTCATAATATTACCTATCTGCTAATTAATACCATCATATATCATCAAATTAATAATAAGTAAAGCATTATTACATACTAAATCTATGCAATGAATTGGGGGAATAACTCACAATGTACAATAAATTGACAAAAAATCCAGGCAAACTTGTATAATGTGGTCACCTTTGGGAAGAAGCCAATGTGACCATTTAAGACAAGTGACCTCTTAATTCATAATAAAATCTTAAACAATAGGGAATGGAAAATGTGGCCTTAAAAACCAAGTGGCTGCTTAATAGAGGTGACTGCAAGGACAAGTTTGACTGTATCATGAAAACTTGTAACCAGAGAAATTTTGCAAATCAAAGCACTGAGATATTGTTGTGACTGTTTCTCATTTCACAATAGTGCTGTATAAAAGATGCTTAGAATAATATATGTTTTATCAATTTTTTTAGATGCACATGGATTTTAAGCTTATAAAAAGGGATCAAATTTCTTACACCAATCTAAATGCTTGGCTTATGCACCGACACACTAACGCACACACAACAAAATACTGACTTTATAAAACCTTACCTCCCTAATTTCCTTAATTTTGGAACCACCTTTGCCAATCAGTGATCCACACTGACTAGCGGGCACAACCAATCGTAATGTGACGGGAGGTTTAGGCACAGTCGGTGTGTTCTGAAGATCCTGTAAAACAAAGGCATTCTGTAAGTCCTGGAAAAAACAAAAGGGAGACACACATAAATCACATGCTCAGAACACAGTCATGCAAAACAAAAAAATAATCAAAAACAACAAAATGTAACAGAGTGCTTGCTTTCTATTGAGGAATGGTTTTTGGTATAGAAGGAAGCACTATGTTGTGTTAAAATTGGTCATTTATTTGCAATGATGAACAAAGTAAAAATTGTATATCTTTTAATTGCAAAATGAAGTAAAAGAATATGCATTTTTTTTTAATCTCAAAATTTTGACAAATAAAGTTCCCATAACCTCATTCTATTCCTGAATATTGTTTTTCTTAAAATAGAAATTGATTGCAAGTTGAACAATCCTTATCCAACTTCAATTTGTTACTATAATAAAACAAAGATAAGAATGTCCATATCTCTTTTAGTTTAAAAAAATGACCAATTTCAAACAAAAAAAAATCAACAAAATATATAAAAAAATTGAAATTTTGAAGGTGAAATGTGTGTGGTTGATGCGTGTGTAATGTCGGGATTCCAACACCAAGCTTGAATACATTACAGGATATAGGTAGTGGCATACAAACAATTTGCAGATGAAACAGTGTGACTTTTTTTTAAAACCCTCTTCTATTTAACTGTGTTTGAAATAGCTTGGTTCCCGAGTTTTGGATAGTATTTAATAAAGTTATCATAATAAGCAACGGTAAAATCTGGGATCATGTCTAAAATAAAACAGCATTCCCTTTGAGTTTCTACGAAAAAATGAGTGGAATGCCAATATGTTAAATACTTCAACAAACACTATATTTTAAGTCCACTTTACAAAGAAGGGAAACAAAATCTTTAATCTTTCATATATCTCTTTAAATCATTTGCATTTTTTTAGAAAAAATCTGTTTTATCAGAACTTGTCATCTATAGACATGTTTCAAATTCAATCACTAGAACAAATTCAAAAATAGACATTATATTCCCAATGTTTCGAATTCATAAAAAAGACAATATACATTATCTTGTTACTGTCTTAAAGAAAATATCAAAGTTTTGGTTTGAGGCTTTGATACATGGGAATGGTAGGGTAAAGCAAGCCCTTTCAAAGTTTCAAAACAAATACAAAAGGTTAATATCTTCAAACATCCATGCATTACACATGTGAGCATAAGTTTTGAACTATTAAAAAAACTCTTCACTCAACATAATCTTCAATGATAAAAAATAAACCAAAAAATTTCTTTACGATTAAGTGAACACTTGAGAATTAAAGTAAAAGAAAACTTTCACAAACTGTTGAAGATATCATAAACGTGAGAAAAACTCAGTTCTAAGAAAATTTAATACATAGCTTGAAACAACACAAGTCACAAAAGTGCCATAAAGATACTGAAACTCTCTACAAAATGATATTAATTTTCTTTTGAAAATTTAATGAGAATTTCTTACAAGCAGTAAACAGGAAATACATGTGGAGGCTGAACAATACCAGTACTTTGGTACTGGAAGGATAAAGTGTAAGGATCATAGGCAAATATTCCCTCAGCATACCTGTCAGGAGACTACACAAACCAGCAAACTTGACTTTAAATCCTGATCATCAAAATGTTTACTGCTGCATGAAAACATTCAGAAGATTAAGATTTTACCACAGGATGCTGTAAAATGGGAGACAACTCATTCAGTGGAAAAACAATCTCACCTCTTCAAACTTTTTACAAATAAATGTGAATGCTTTATTTATACATTCTGTCGTTCCAGTGACTGTAACAATACGTTCTGGACATGATCCATCTGATATGTTTATTTTAGCACCACTCTGCAAGAAAATTATATATTTATCAGAAAAAACTGCAGAAATTTTAAAACATTGCAAAACATAAATCTAAGGGATAATTAAATCAAATTTAAGCTTAAAGAGTCCTTTGAATAACTTATATTGTTAAACATTTAATTAACCCTGGGGATTGACCATCTGATACAATTGATTTCGAATGCATGTATGTAATACATACCCCAATAGACAGTAGATTGTATATTACTCTATACTCTGTACAGAATATAATAATTTCAATGGTAAAATCAAGTCCTTTTTAAAAATGTCCTAAATAATAACCTGTGATTATTTTTGTATACTTACATCTTCCCTGAATTTCTTTATATTATCTCCTTTCTGAAAAAAAAAATAAGATAAGCTTATCTTTTACAACTGTATTATAAAATTGGGAGGAAATCTGAGTAACATAATTCATGATTTTGGCTGTATGTATAAAGAGATGTTATTTTCCGTAAAAAATCTGCAAGAGGAGAAAACATGATTTAATTTCATGTGGACAAACCCTTTTCCACAAATTATGGTTTTGTTCCCATGTTTACTCCAACAAAACCTCTCCCAGAACTCTATTCACAGCATTGTTACCAGTCATATTTTAATCAAAACTTTAAAATGTGTGCTCTGTGAAGGATTGAAGGGACAGATAGGAGCTAAAATCTTGGCTTAGGTGGCTGGCTGTGTTTATGTCAACTGAGAGGTTGTAAGATGACCTAATCTAATTGAGAAGCCCTTAAAAAATGTACTTGCCTCAGGCAAAAAAAAGTAATCTAAAAATGGTTCACTTATTCAGATTTCATATAAATTCCAAAACAGCCATAAAGAAAAGATTAAAATAAAATACAACTATTTTTATAATAATCCACACAGCAGGGCTTTCAATAATTTTTTCATCATCATGGTTTTCAGGAAAATTAATTATAAACATTATTATGCTACCAGAAAATGCCATGTTAAGCAAACATTATTACTTTGTCGAACCCTAGGGGGGGAAGTCTAGTTTTCAAAATTAACATATCTGATTGAAAATCCTGGAAATTTCAGACTTTTTCAAGGTAATATTGATAAATGCTTAGAACATCAAAAGAAAATCCATTTGACATTTCTGTGTGAAAACAGAGCAGTATAGTTCGTAAGGGTAGATCGACTCCTGGATTGTAAAAGACAAAAACACAATAGCAGCTGCTGTCTAGGGGGTGGAACACAATAGAAAACCTCTAAATTCAAAGACCAAGGCTGTAGAATAGCAGTGGAGAAATGTCAAATTCTTTGTGAATTCTGTCAGGTTGTCAACCATAAAGAAAAAGAAGATGTGGTATGTATGTTTGTCTATGAGACAGCCACCCAAAATGTGTAAATTACAAACATCTACAAGTTTATCTTAGGCCTTCAACCATGGACAAATATCCATACCCAAGGGCAAGCTGAAAAAGGCCCAAAAGATCAAATGTGATGAAATTCTGAATTCACAAATATCTGTATAATTTTTAAACAAGTAAAATTTATTCAAGGTGAGGACATCTTGATTTTTTTTTTTAGGGGGGGGGGGCTTTTAAAGCTTCCGTTATGGTATTGATTCTGGTTCATTATTTATGACTGTAATGGGACCTGTAGAAGTTTACTTTCAACTTTCATTAGGTGGATTACTGTCTCATGGACAATTGTGCCACATCTCCTATTTTTATATTTTTTTATGTTGATATTGATATAGCGAAGTTCTGTCTTTTGAAAGTGTATCTTGAATATTCCATTCAATATAAAATTAATTTTAAAAAGCCTGAATGAGGTTTGGGTTTCTGTCTTTAAGACATTTTTTCTATATCCCTATTTTAACAATTAAATGAAGGGTTTGTCTTTTCTGCTGTGTGGATGCATTAAAATTGTTTCCCCATTCTTGAGATTTATGTTTTAACATTTCTGTTTATGGGGCTAATTGTAGGTAGATAGAGGTCTATTTTCCTTCTTTTCCAGTTTAGTTTTGAGAATTTTACACATATTTCAATTTATGCGCTAACAAATATGATTAAAGTGAACTGTGTTGTGATTTCATTCATTTTGACATATTAGAATTACTTGAAGCATCCTCACAAAATAAGAAATTTTATTATTTGCACTTCCAAAGTTTTGGTCCCTTGTGAACCTGATGTTGTTTGCTACAGAAACATGCTTCTTATGTAGATGAATTTTTGTATTTAAAAAAAAAGTAAAAATTAATGAGAAATGTCTGGCTGTCATAAGGACACTTATTTGGGTTTATTCAATATTATTTTTTATAATAATTGACCTATGTTAAAAGAAAATCTATGTTCTGAACAAAAGTAAAAGAAAAATTTAAATATTATTGGTGACAATATGTCAAATTGTTTTGATCAATAATACTTACACCACTTTGTGGATCACCTGATTGCCAACTTTGAGGATCAGATCCAATTAAAGTGGTGTATTTGTCATACACCTGATTGCCACTTTGAGGATCACCTGATTGCCACTTTGAGGATCAGATCTAATTAAAGTGGTGTATTTGTCATTTTCTGAATGATCATATTTTTCTTAATTAATGACCCATCTATCTGTAGATGCTATTGATTATTGTAGTAACAGAATCATAGCAGGTGGATTTCAACTATTTCCACCTGCCCGACACTATTAGTTAGATATTTCCTAATGAAGACAAAACCTAACTAAGTCATGCAATCACTTAAAATGGAACTCGACATTTTCATGGTTTCTGGTAATTTTTTTTTTACCTGCATACGTTTGAAACATCGAAAACACTGAAGAATACTTTCAGTGTCTCCAAATACAAAATTACCAATGTTAAATTTCTACGTTTCTGGTAAATTATTTTTTACCTGGATACATTTGAAACATCGAAAACATCAACGAATACTTTCAGGGTCTCAAAATACAAAATTACCAATGTTAAATTTTCAAGGTTTCTGGTAATTAATTTTTTTACCTGCATACGTTCAAATCATATAAAAATCTACTGGTTTATCTTTAAATTTCTAAGAAATCAGTGTTATATAACCTTCAAGGATTGGATACACATTTATTCCAATGAAGTTTGCATGGAGTTTACCCGATTACTTTAC
>JAULBM010000023.1:3501531-3514661 GCA_032357055.1 Geukensia granosissima | reverse complement strand
TACAGCCTGGACATGCACGGAGTATTTACACTCAAGACTTGAGTACACTCCAAACGGGAAGAAGAAGAAGAAGAAGAGATGTATGTGTCTGACGAAGGAAGTACTATACTCTCTGTTTCGGAGATTGGAAAGTCGACTATTACGGCAATCTTAAAAACACGAACAAGATATAGATATAAAACTAACTTTGGATGTAACATCAGTAGATTAGAAAGAATACAGAGACAAGCAGCTAGATTCATTACGGAAGACTATAAATCAAGGCAAGAAGGATGTGTCACCAATGTGTTTATAAAACTAGAGCTACAAGAATTAACAGAGAGAAGAACTTGCCAAAAATTGACATTTCTGTACAAGGTGGTTGAGGGACTGGTTCCTGATATAGAGCCAGGCGACTATTTGAAGAAGTCATGACAGAATAAAACCATCACTGCCAAAAAATTCGAGGATCACCGAACGACAAATATTATAGAGAAACAAGTGAGAAATAACTCAAAGTGTTCTGACATTCCAACAAGCAGGCCCCAACAATATTCGAACTTATTTTTTTGTAAAAACCCTCATTCACTGAAACCATCAGAAAGATTCAAATGTGTGCGCATCGAGTGTTGAGAGCTTTAAATCTGCTCTCACCAACCGCCAATAGGCCGACAAGGCTCTCTCCGCTGTTGTATATAAGCCAGAATTGGTCGCTACAAAGTACCCATACAGATATGGACAATGCGAACCCCGCCAAAAAACACAAAGAAGCGGTGAACTCAGGTGGTCCGGAAAGGTAAGCAATTCCTGTCTCTTTAAAGACACCCACCGCATTGTCCATTTTTTAATCCGGTATTGGTCTTTTAAGGGTAAATAACTGAATAACATGAACACCAACAAAGCCATAAAAATACAAAGGCGACTAATAGCAGCTGCAATAGAACTTACACCTGCTTCAAGAAGACTCTTCCGTTCCTCACTAGATGCAAACAAAGCCTTATAATATTTGAGAGATGCAAATATCGTACCATTCTATACAAGAAAGGATATACAACTATATATAGCGGCAAACTATCGGCCCGTGTCACATATAGGCATAACGTGTAACCTACACATTTTCCATAGCAGAATTTTGACTCATTTCGCAACTATAGGCAAAACATTGATTTAGAAAACGTGGATCATGCGAATACCGTTGGTCAGTAAGCTAGAAACATCTCAACCTGCAATACCCAGTCGATATCATAGCTCTCGACTTTGAGAAAGCGTGCGACAAAGTACCCCACCCAAGCCAGTATAAACTACAACATTATGGAGAAAGAGGCAAATCTTACAAAATGATCACTTTTTATTCCCCTTTAATGGAAAACAACAAGTTGTGCTAGAAGGTGTAAAATCAAACAAAGATGATGCCCATACAGGGATACATCAAGGCACAGTCTTAAATCAGTCTTGGAACTGTTGCTATTTCTGGCATACATCAACGATTCCTGATGTTTTGACCCCTAACGTACCTGGTGAAGGTTAATCCAGAAAAGCGCTTTATATGCAGTTGAATTGTTTAAAATTAAATAAGGAATGGTTTGCCGTCTTTCCGCCATTCATTCCATATCCTTTCTTAATAAAGAGTATGCCTTTTCTTAGTGATGTGTGGGGGAAGTAAAAGGCTTCCGTGTGCTTTAGGTGTATGCTCTACTGTTTTTGTTTATGGAATATTTGTCGGGAAGATAGTAGTCTATTTTCCTTTTTGTTGTTCATTTAAAGCTTGAACTTCAAACGTTTAGTAATTGACTCCCTCTCAAACACGGTCTGTATTCATTTTGTTCATTTTGGCGTGTGTGCATTAATTTTGTCATTGTCTGGAAATTTAATAATTGCTGTCTTTTTCATTTTTTTCATATCATATCTTTTTATAACTGAATAGTTCCCATATCCTTTCTTTTTATAACTGAATAGTTCCACGGTTTGCCAACGACAGTGTATAAGACAGAGAAATCTGCAAAAAAGAGGTTATTTTATACAAAGACAAACATATGAACATTATTCCTGACTTGGGACAGACGCACGAGACATGTGATGGGGTTAAACTAGTTAGTGAGATCCCAACCACCCCCAATGAATGGTAAACAGAAAAAAATAAACAAAACAAAAGCAGCAACAGACAATCTATGAAAATCAGACAGAAACAGAAAAACACCCAATCTGACCAGAAAGTATCCGAATTACAATAAACAACAAAAAAGGCCTAAATAAAATATCTCTCTAATAAATGCTCGCAGTTACGGAAGGCAAGCTCAGATGAGATTCCTAAAGATAAGACATCAAGTCTCTCAACACGAGACGTCATCAAAACAGTATGTCCGACGATTTAATTAATGTGTTGTTAATAAACGTGAGGAAAAACAAGATAGATTACTGTCTGTGTTATGAATTGATACTTTTATCTGTACCAACAAACTGAGTAAAAAACGTTAGAAAATCGGTAAAATGTTTTTTCGTTTTGTATTTTTTAATGTTTAGTTTTGGAATTGGCAATGTGGTATCATGTAAACGATGTTGCCTTCTCTGAGAATATTGTTTTTTTTTTGTGGCAGTTGAAGCTTTGAATGCGAAGAACGTTATGGCACGGAAAGTGGTGATATGGTCTGATTGTCTACATTGTATCTGGCAGCTATTCACCGACTCAAAATGTACAAAAATTCATGAAACTGACAAGGTGACTACTCATACACATGGACGACTAGACCACAAATCAAACTTTCTTGATAAAAAATACACAAACTTTCTCGATATAACATTAACAGTTTACAGATCCAGAGAGGCCATTCAAAATATTACATGTCGAAAGAAACTCAGTGACGTAAAACTGCAGCTTAATCAATACACAATGAACGATTTATAAATTTTATTGACTGTTGCATAGCAACAAAATTGAAAGTTACATAACAGCAATTCAGAAGAATGTCTAATATTCCTCGCCCTCTTCATCACCTTCACCTTCTACGGAGTCGACGCCGACTTCTTCATAATCTTTCTCAAGAGCGGCCAAATCTTCACGAGCCTCTGAGAATTCTCCTTCCTCCATACCTTCTCCGACGTACCAATGGACGAAAGCACGTTTAGCGTACATCAAGTCGAATTTGTGGTCAAGACGAGCCCAGGCCTCAGCAATAGCAGTAGTGTTGCTCAACATGCAGACGGCACGCTGTACTTTAGCTAAGTCACCTCCTGGTACAACAGTTGGTGGCTGGTAGTTGATTCCAACTTTGAATCCAGTTGGACACCAGTCGACAAACTGAATGGTTCTTTTTGTCTTGATAGTGGCGATGGCGGCGTTGACATCTTTTGGTACAACATCTCCTCTGTACAACATACAACAGGCCATGTACTTGCCGTGACGAGGGTCACATTTTACCATCTGGTTGGCTGGTTCGAATGTTGCGTTTGTAATCTCAGCAACAGATAACTGTTCATGATATGCTTTCTCGGCAGAGATGACTGGTGCGTATGTTGCCAATGGGAAATGGATACGTGGGTAAGGTACCAAGTTGGTCTGGAACTCAGTTAAGTCGACGTTTAGAGCACCGTCAAATCGGAGGGAAGCGGTGATGGAACTAACAATCTGACCGATCAGGCGGTTGAGGTTGGTGTAAGTTGGTCTTTCAATGTCCAAGTTACGCCTGCAGATATCATAGATTGCTTCGTTGTCTACCATGAATGCGCAGTCTGAGTGCTCAAGGGTTGTGTGTGTTGTCAAGATGGAGTTGTATGGCTCTACAACAGCAGTGGAGACTTGAGGTGCTGGGTAGATGGCGAATTCCAGTTTGGATTTCTTTCCGTAGTCAACGCTGAGACGTTCCATGAGGAGAGATGTGAATCCAGATCCGGTACCACCACCAAAGCTGTGGAAAATGAGAAATCCCTGAAGACCGGTACACTGATCAGCCAATTTACGGATTCTGTCAAGAACCAAGTCGACGATTTCCTTTCCGATAGTGTAGTGACCTCTGGCGTAGTTGTTGGCAGCATCCTCCTTTCCTGTTACCAGTTGTTCTGGGTGAAAGAGCTGACGGTAGGTACCAGTTCTGACTTCGTCTGCAATTGAAAAATATCATCAAGCTACGATTGCATTTAACAATTTTCCTGTGTTTTTCGTTACATAGATTTGCTGAAAAAATAACGGCATATTTATTTTAGTCGCCATTTAAATATAATAATTAGTTCTTGTGGAATAATTCTTGAAATTTTAGATTAATTTATAATAAAAGAATGCCAGTTACATGATATGTGTTTGGTGATTATGCTTTTCTGAGATAAGTTAGCTTGGTTCATCTTAATTATTACATGTAAAATAATGTGCAGAGCTTGTATAAATTTGAGTTAAGGTTTAAATGTATACACTTAGAACATATAACATATGAAAAAAAAAAGAATATAGTCCGTTTAATACGCAAATGAGCAGGAATGACAATTAATGCGCTCTTTTGATAAGTTTTAGGTTAAGTTTTTGCAGTTTTAAAGGAGTATTCAAATAGAGCAGCTGTGGTCAATTAAAGGTTTTAAATTTTTTTTTTAGAAAAACTAGGAGATGGTGTTTCAATGCAATGCTTTAAAATTGATGAATTTAGCTGAAAATCTTTAAGAGATCATTTAGGATGATTACATCGTAATTAAACCAATATTACATCAGATATTAATCTTTATGATATGCAACAAATATATCAGACTCTTTATATGTGTGTTGTATTCAGTATATAATTGTTCAATTTCATTGACAAAAGCAAGAAATTTTTAATTCAATGCTTCAACTTACCGACAACAGTTGGTTCCAGGTCAACAAAGACGGCTCTTGGTACATGTTTGCCGGCTCCCGTCTCACTGAAGAAAGTGTTGAAGGAATCATCACCACCCCCAATGGTCTTGTCTGAAGGCATCTGACCATCAGGCTGGATACCATGTTCCAAACAGTACAGTTCCCAACAGGCATTTCCAATTTGTACACCGGCCTGTCCGACGTGGATAGAGATACATTCCCTCTGTAAATATATCAAGATATAATGCTTAAATATCTTATCATGTGAATGTTGAAGTGATCAAATCGTCTAAAATTTACACAATTGTTTCGAGATACGATTTTCTCATTTTTATTAAATGTTTTACATAACACTCTTTCACGAAGAATGATGTGTAAAATTCGACCTCGAAATTTGACATAACAAGTAAACTAGCAAGTATATTGATGCAAAAAATTATAATAATAACAAAATAAAAAGAGGAATTTTATAAAACAATAAAATCAATCCAGGAGTAGCATTTTCCTATGAAAAAAGACCAGGTGATTTATGAAAAATACATTATAAGAATTTAATACTATTTGGCTTAATCTTAAGCAAAAACGCAATTATAATTGCTAGCTGGGAAACGACAAAAATTTTAATTGCAACGATATACTGACATAACTACTTTGTTCGATATACTATAATTTATTTTGAAAATATATAGTGTCATTTTATGACTTCCTACATATTTTAAACAATAAAAAGTTTTATGAAATTAAAATTTTCAAGGGCAGAAAGTATAACTAAGGTTAAAACGGGGCATTATATAAATTTACATCTGCTACATGTACATTTAATCGGTAAATAAATATGCGTCCCTGGTTTCAAGGTAAACAGATATTTATATTTTTGAACTTGGAAAATAATCTATATATTTCGTTCATTCAAATACAAAAAAAAAAGTAATTTAAAAAGTAATATAAAGAGCACTTACCATGATGGTTTGTAAAAGGTAACTTCAACAGCAAAATAAAAAAACAGCAGTCTTAGAAACTCACGTAGACTTTAAAGTGTCTGTGTGAGTCCAGATCTATTTTTGCTGGGATGGAAAGTTACCGCTGTTTATATACTATGTTTTGATCTCCTAGGTTACACATACTGAGACCTTTAACAACTGATTGCACATGGTTTATTACAGTTTGACGATTAAGAGTATTATATGATTTAAATAATTTAAATTCTGTTTATATTGTTATGGATATTGGCAGGCCAATAACGTTCCACACCTGATTATTTAGTTAAGTGTTGAAACACATTGATCTGGTGAATTATGAAAAACTAAGAGCATTAATTAATATTCTAAATTCAGTAAAACCGTATTTATTAAAAAAAACATTTCTATAGAATGCATGTACTCACCTGTACTAAAGATAAATATACTAATATATATCTGCCTGTATTTACTATCTATAAGTCTATAGCAAGATAGAACCCTTCTGATCCGACACAGAATTGGTGATACACCGAAGTTGTTTTCCAGATTACAATCAACTGGAAATTTTGTCTTATGAAAAAACACTATTGTCAACAGGTAACGAGAATAAATGAAGGTTTAGATGATTTCGTTCCCCAGACCAAAGAAAAATCTTTAAAATTTTCGTCGGCAAAAACCATGACAGTAAGACAGGGACGTATATACATCCCAGAATAAGTCTGGAACTGTTGATACTTGGACAGGCATTACATTCCACGAACTAAGTAAACTTTAAATATGTAGCGAACTCTGGAATTGTTCCTTCTGAATAAAGACCATCAAAATAGTTAGAAATACAAAAAATCTAAAAATAAAGTTTGTTTTTCTCTTTTATTTGTAAATAGCTCAAATTTATAACCCACGCATGCATGGCATTATAAGTAACATCAAATGCCCAGCACATAATCATCAGCAAGATTGATGGAGTGCGGAAATTAGAAGAAGTAGATACCATAAATGTACATGCCGTGAATTCTTTCTTTTAAATATAATAATGGAGTCTCTTGTGCTTTTTGGAGGTCTTAAAAAACGTCGCATTGCTTGATTTGTATACTCTTATTTATTGTCAGGTATTGGAATTTTGTTTAAAAGTTTGCAACATTTTAAAATTTTTTAAAAAGTTACAGCAAATAAATGCTCTCAGTCGAACGGGTTTTTGTGAAATTCCCTGGGCCCGTATTCATAAACACTATTAACTTAAGTGTTCATTTGACTAAGATTTTCCGAAGGATTTCCTTAGTTAAGGATAAAATCATCCTATTGGTATTCATAAAGCATCTTAAGTACTCCCTCAACTAAGGAATACTTAAGTATCTGCCAATACGGAACTCCTCGCAGCTTTACCAGTGAATAATATGTAATTCTATCAAAAATAATTCAAGATGCCAAATTCTGTTAATAAAATTCATAAAATCTATGTTTGCTTAGTTTGCAAACCTACTGAACTGGAACGATGATTTATTGCACTGTGAGAATTCCTCATGCAAAATCTGATTGTTAGAATACACTCTACTGACTTTTGTAATGAACTAAAGCTAGAGATCCATTCCCCCAAATGATGAAAAAAATAAAAAATAAAACAAAACTTATATGTTGAAACCGCAAATGTGGTTTTACACTTTTTCAGCAAAACCATGAGTCCACCCATCCATGGCCGGTCTATATGGTTATACGAACAATCTGATAACATTAAATTTACAGAAAAATAGAGAAAGTGTTGACTGGAATGCACTTCTTTCTGAGCTAAATGATGTAAAAGAAATGTGTGAAGTTTTAACAAGTACATTTCTTCAAATAGCCAGGGAGTGCATTCCAACCAAAACTGTAACAATACGAAATAATGACAAACCGTGGTTTGACAATAGAATAAGAATCCGCGGAAATATATTAAATTGGTTTAATAGTTATCTTCAAGAAAGACAACAAAGAGTTGTAATTAATACATCGTCTTCCTCATTAAGTAAAATATCAGCTGGTGTACCACAGGGATCGGTATTAGGCCCTCTTTTAGCCATAATTTATATAAATGATATTGCTGAAAAACTTATTTCCTTATGAAGACTTTTTGTTGATGACACTTCGTTTACTTATTGTAGTGGATTAATCACAGATTAAAAATGTGATTGATCATGACCTGGAAAAGCTGGACGAATGGTCAATGCAATGGCTGATGTATTTTAATCCAAATAAGACTGAAATAATGATGTTTTCCAACACAAAATCACCAGATCTACATTTTTCGTTAAATGACCAAGATATTCCAAAAACATTTGGGTGTAACCTTCAGTAGTGACGCGAAGTGGAATACTCAAATCGAAAATATATTGGTAACTGTATCTAAACATATCAATGTTCTTCGTAAACATAAATACCTAATTTGTAGAAATAATTTGGAAAAATTGTATTTGGTGTATATAAGACCCCTTTTTGAATATGCTTGTGAGGTGTGGGATAATTGTGGTGTCGTAACTCTTAATAAACTAGAGCATCTGCAGCTCTAAGCTGCTAGGACTATTACAGGACTGTCAATATTTGCAAAATCAGACTTAGTTTATGGAGAAATAGGGTGAGAAAGGTTATCAGTCAGAAGGGAAAGAAGAAAGCTTCAAAAGTTTTAAAACATTCAAAATAACCATGCGCCTGAATATCTTTGTAAACTTATTCCGCCGAATATACAAAGTACAACATTATATCCCCTTCGCAATGGTTACGATATTATTGTTCCGTTTTGTCGTTTAAGTCTCACAGCGTGTTCGTATATACCGGACACTTTTCAAAAATGAAATAATCTTGACCCCTCAATTCGCAATGTCGAATCGATTTGAAAATTCAAACAAAACCTAAAAAGAGTAAACACTCAGGTTGGCTCTGTTCCAAAATATTATGCATATTGTCCTAGAAAGCTAATTATTATATTGACAATATATTGCTGACTCTTAGAAACATTATATAGACATTTGATAAAATCATCTATCCCATTGTTCTTGGTCATAATTGGAAAATCCATACAAAACCTTAGTAAATCACTTTATCTCTTCCACAAGTCTACAGAATGGGACTAAGGTTAAGTCTGTTATTTCCATCTAGCACAAAATTATATCGTCGATATATTCTACACGATAGAACATGTAGACTAGCACAAAATTATATCGTCGATATATTCTACACGATAGTACATGTATAATCGTTGGTCACTTTCTGTTATTTCACAAAAAATTTGCAGCTGGCCTGCAACTCCGCATTATGTATATATGGATGATATCAACATGAAAATAGATATTTTAGTAGATGCTTGGTCATGGCATTGACTTCGTAAAACTAAGTCATCACCATTGGCTGTGTTGGTTGCGGGCCAGGCGCAAAACCCAATTGTTGAAAAAACAGAAAGTAAGTGACCTATGGTATTATGGCGTAGCAGGTTTTGACGACTCTAGTACTGTGCTAGATGGTAATAGCAGACAAGTCTCAAGTCCCATTTCCCTAGACTTGTTAAAATCTTAAAGGTCGTGGATGAATTCTAATTGTAGATAAGACAGTGTAATATATTATTTCTCATTCACTGTATTAATTGAAAGCTAATAAAAGGTAGCCAAAAGTGTCTTTTATAAGAGATTTTTTATTAACTCCGTAGCATATATGAAACATTAATATAACTGTAAGTGGGTGCATAACATAAAATGAGCAAAAATTTCATTAACAGTAAGAATCCGGGATCAAATTATTTTTCAATCAGAAAGGTGTCCGTCCTCGACAAAAAGGTGCAAAATTGGATCAATATTTCCCAAAAAATCTGACATTCTTTCTGCTAATAGAAAGAAAGTTGTTCAAAATACATTTCTTTCCATGTGATCAGAAAAGAGCACAAACATTTTCACTTCTTTATAGATATATATGTGTCTAGATGAAAGCAGGCCGATTATTGTAATTTCAATTTCATTCAAATGGCAAAAAAGATTGAGTAACTCATCTCATTTTCAATGAAATAATTAATCTGAAATTTAAAAAATTCCTGGTACCCAATAAGGTAAGAAAAAGGGTAAATCAAACGGTTATTTACACCTAACTAAGACTTGTCAACTATATCTGTAAGGTTCCGTTCTTTCCGAAAGTTTCCGTTATGGCTATTCAACGTGACAGATGTAGTTCAAAATGTTAATTGCATAGATGTGCATGTTTACGCGTCAACCTGTTGACCTTCGTTCACAAGATTTGATCAGAAACACTTAGGCCAAATATTAGGAAACAGGCAAAGCCGATGTAGAGGAGAAACTGAATGGTCTACTTTTTTATAGTAATTTTTTAAACACTTATTAGATCAAGTAAAGATTTATTGCCCGTACTGAATAGTGTCACACTTTCAGCACGTTAAAGACACTTCGAAAGAGCTCGTAATTAGTGGTCGTTTGTGGCCAGTTTGGCTTTCGATGGCCAAAAAATTCCCCACTCCACCCCATTTATTATTGTTTAATAACTTGTTCTTGTCCTGAATATGAATAAAATATTTGCTGCTGGACGATAAGCAACGGTCAATCAATAACCAGAATAACAATAAACAGCCAAGTATGTAGGTAAATTTATGTTAATTTTAACACCCATGTATGTAGTTGTCTCAAATTTCTCATGGAATTAACACTATAATTGTGTATTCAATTGTCATAGAACAGAACAAACTATATGAAAACTATATGAAAGAATATATTTTTGAAGGCATGTTGGACGGAATAATTATTGGTCAATGCCTAAGTAAGGATATATATTCTACAATCTTCTGTTTTATGCTCCTATTTTTGTCAGAATATGTACACAAATAAAATTCGAATACGAACTTTAAATTATCATGTGTCTCATATCATATCAAATCATCATTGTTCGAGACTTCTGCAAACATTTTCAATATATTTTTTTCAAAACATACGGTGATTTTATTGACTAAAAAATGAATTGGATGCAAATTAAGCAATTAACTAAAATTTTTCTTCCAAACTTTGTTCGATATCATTTAATGTTTGCGACCGTCCTACTCACAAGACAATTGCAATTACTATTTTCAAGATAACCAGACGACGAAGATTACAATATAAATTTGCCTGATATTTCCATCATCATAAAAACCTTTATTGTTTTGATTAGTTGATCTCGCTTTCGATCACCTTAAGTACAAGCTTTAGTGATTTCCACTCTTACTATATATCTGATGAACTGGTTTGTGTTTCTACATAGTCTTTATTTAACAAAAATTTCTTTCTATTGGGAGATCAATTTGAACCATTGGGTGCTGGCAATGCCTACCAAAAATAAAAAAAAAAACTAACATTTGTTGTCCTTTTTTCTCGTTCTTGTATGTATATAAAGTCAATAGAAAATCAAAATCTTTGCATTGACATGATTTTGTTCTTAAAATTTGCACTGTTTTAAGATCATTTAAATTCCAGATTCTTTTTTGTAATGCTGCATGTTCATTTCTGAAACAATACCCCATGCTATTTTCACTACAATGTTATTTCGAAATAAAAGGCCCCCGAGGGCGGCCGGGGTATAGAAATAGGCCGTTCGGTTTCGCCGCCTTAAGGTGGAACCCTTGCTAAAGGGGCGTCCGTTGGTTCGAGTGAGATGTATAAATACTCGAACTCCCCTTCTCAAAGGTTGTACGGGGAAAGAATAGGCACTAGGTATCTCCGTCCTTGAGGCATGTATCCTCTAAAACGGGCGTCCCTGATTGGGAGGGATGTATAAATTCACACTCCCTCAAGATGGAGACGTTTAAGACGCCCCGTGTTTAGGGAATGCCACGTCCTAAGCACGCTTAGGACCCCTTGTAACAGCTCTTTTTGAGTGGTCCGTAGGCGGCCTGTTACAAGACTAAATTTTTCGCCCCTATACAACCCACAATTTTTCCAGTGACAGTCTAAAAGTCCCTCCATTTCCGGTCCCTTTTGTAACAGTCTACATAATGCTTTATTGTTTGCTAACTTGTTTCCGTTCTGAATATGCATGAAATATTTGCCACTGGACGTTAAACAACGATCAATCAATTTTGAAGGCCTTAGGGCAACCTGTCCATGTTTGTAATTTACACGTTTTGGATGAATGTCTCACATCTCGCCACATCTGTTTCTATATTGGCCAGCATGACAGTTATGTATTTCAATAAATTACAAAGAAATGATGTATATTATGATAAAACTGTTCACCAATATAAAATAAAAACTGTTTTTGCTTATTCTGAAGAAGTAGTTGTATTGTATCAAGTCTTTTATTTCCTCATGACAATCAATTGGAAAATGTAAATGTTTCATGTTAAGTAACAATTTGTTTGTATCAGTGGTTAAAGAGGAGTAGAATAAAATGAAAAAGTTAACCGACGAACTATAATTCTATTTCATGTATTTCAAGTAAGAAGAGGGAATCACGATAACTGCTATTTTCATGCCAATTGCCGATTCATATTTAGGAAAGGATCCAAAAGGACCATTTGGATCGAAGTTTGTTAACAACGTGGCAATGAGTTGTCTCAATGTTATTTACAGGCATCATATTTATTAAGAAAAAACCCAAAATATTATAAAAAACGTTCACTTTGTCAAAAAGACTTTATCTGGATAATCCGTTTGCTTTGGTCTGTAAAATGTAGAGCTCATATATTTGGTTCATTTCATTCTTTTAAAGTTCAAATGAATCAATATGA
This sequence comes from Geukensia granosissima, assembly GCA_032357055.1. Taxonomy (NCBI): domain Eukaryota; kingdom Metazoa; phylum Mollusca; class Bivalvia; order Mytilida; family Mytilidae; genus Geukensia; species Geukensia granosissima. The sequence goes on along the minus strand of JAULBM010000023.1, from coordinate 3,502,186 downwards.
TTGCAATATTTTTTAAATGCGGGTGAAAAATTGCAAATCGCTTACTACTGCACAATATTTTGTCATTTAAAGAGAGTTTTTTTTATTTTTTTAAATTTGATTTTAAACCCATGTACGGTTTTTTATATGTTCAAGCCTTAACGAATGCAGATTTTTGTACATTTTTTATTTGTTTTATTCTGAAGTCATAATCTGTATTTTTTATGAACAAAAACTTTCACAGAGTGAATATCATCAAAATGTTATAGCTATCGATGTGTTTGTGTGTCAGTTATAAAACAGAGTCAATATCACATTGGCTTACTGAAAATTTCAATTCTTTATTGTTGTTGATAAACAAATATGTGATATCGGATGCTTTATTAGTATATTACATCTCCAAGATAAACCCATAATGTTTTACCTATCGATGAGAGTGCCAATAATTTTGTACCAAAACAATCATATTGTCAGCTATAAAAAAGAGTCAATATCACAATGGCTTTCTGATAATATATTTACCCTTGATTGTTTTAGACGAAGGCTAAACTAGAGAAAATCAAATCCCATAGACGGCCATTATAACATTTTTGCTAATTAAATTTTTACCTGAAGTTCAGTTTCAGTGACACTTATTTTTTCTGAAAGTGCCATGACCCAGGCACAACATATTAAA
>JAULBM010000023.1:3442342-3453061 GCA_032357055.1 Geukensia granosissima | reverse complement strand
CCGAATGGCCCATGGTCATTGCAATAAACTCGCCAATGTAGGATGCGTGAACCGTAATCGGTTCACGCAAAAAGAAAATATCGAAGAAATCTGCTGAGTCAAATTTAAGAAAAAAATTGTCAGCAAATAATTTTGTCTTCAAGCGAAAGGGAGTAAAACAAAGAAAACCGTAATTTGAAGGATTTTCCATAAATTCTAGTTTGCATAGAATAATCCTTACGAACCAGAGACCCTTGTCTTCTAAGTCAATAAGTTTGTGATGACTTTTGCGCAATTTATATCGGCAAAATGGTTGAATGATTGATTGAATGTTGCTTAACATCCAGCGGCAAATATTTCATGCATTTTCTGGACGTTAACATATTTTAAAATTATTGATGAATGAACCTTGCTTTGTACTAACCGCAAATGCTGAGCCGCATTTTTAACGAGATATCTCACGAAAGCAACGTTGCAGTCCGCAGGAAGATATGCTACTTTATAGCAGCAAATACCAATTCTAAAGTCTTTGGTTGGAGCCGCCCGGAGTTCGAACCGACGACCTTCGCACCAGAGGCAAGCACACTTACAATAACACCACCAAGGTGGTATACATATCTGATTTTTGACGTCTTAATGAGAGATATTTTCACACTCCAAACATTGTTCCAATCAAATGACTCATGACAAGAATTGTCACACGAAATGTTGGAAATGGTGCACACTGTGTCTTTTACCCTACAACATTTCGTTCATTAAGTGTGATGAAATTACTAACGATACTATTTTTATTGTTTGTAATTTTCGAAGTTCAACGGTGCATTTGTCGTTTCTTACATTGACAGGTATTTTCAGTTGTAACTAACGTCCACCGTGTATATTGTAAGTTAAAGAGAAGGGAAGTCAAATTTAACTTCAGTTTATTGAACTATAGAAAGTATTTTCTACTTTATCATGGTGAAACTTGTCTTATCTGAAGAAAACAAAAATATGACCTTTATATTACTGGGCAGAATGAACGTATCCCACGGTCTAAGGAGACGAAAGCCGGGGACGAAAGCTTCATTGCAGACCTATCGATGCCAGGCATTTTCAGCTTACAGTATAAATTTCATGGAAATTTTAGTGACAAGCGTTGTAATGGTAATACGGATCAAACACTGCTTCAATTGTGTGGCAGTAGTGATGCATGCAGGATTTCCCGAACACCCGAGCTCGCCCCCGTTTCATAGGGTTCTTGTTCAATCTTGTGGGCTCTATTGTGTGCTTTTGTTTTATTCTCCTCTCCTTTTGGTCCTGATCTTGTCTAAATGCTGAATTGGGATTTTTGTTTGTCTCTTTGCTGTCTTCAATTCATTTCTTGTATTATGATTCATTTGTTATAATTGTTTCAATTAAGAGTATTTAAAGTCTTACTGTCATGCTTATCTATTTTCAGAACAACTTTGACTAATTCATTAATTATGCATTCAACAATCTCTGGGACGTTTCGGAGGACATTTACAGCTAATAGAAACTCCATACCTAACAACAACCGGAAATCGTCTGTTATGAATGTTCCGTTGTAAATCAGGAGGCAAATGTCTGTTAATCAACGTTTCAGGCTGTAAACGATAAGTGCGCAGTATGTTCCTGGAAAATTGACCAGATATAACGACAATTGCCATTGTCATCAAATCATTTACGACTATCACGTGATTTGAACAGGATGCATACGGCCACTTATATCAATTTTAAATCGATCATAAAACCTTCGTATGAATTTTTGGATAAAACAAAATTTCTGACGGGACGACAATAAATAAGTCCTTTATCCCCCATGAAACAGTAATTTTCCATACAATAAAATATGCTGTAACAGATCTTAATTATTGTAAATGTTGCTAGGCAGTTTGCAAAACAAACAAGTGACACGTTTTCATAGAAAACATTATTTTATTATACACAGAAAAATTCAGACTTGAAATTATTTGCTAATTTTGAATAATGTCCGATTATGGTTTACTGTTTTGGAAATACCTTGATTGGTCCAGGGAGTGGAAGGATTCATACATACAACTGTTTCCCCTTAATTGTCACAGTATTTGTATTTTTCTTCTTAAGCATCGACTTCAAAAGTTGAATCTGATACCAATTCCCCAGAAAATGGAGTGTTTGAGTTTTTTTAAACATGTGGTTAACCCCGTCACATAATTTATGTGCCTGTCCCAAGCCAGGAACCTGTTATGCAGTGGAAGTCGTTGTTTTTATGTTTAATGGTTACTTTTTTACATATACGTAAACTTATTTGGTCGATTGTTGTTAAATAAATTTTGAATATCATCACATTTTATTTTAGGACCTTTTTCAGCGTTTCTAATAGTGTGAATTTATATCTATCATTGATGGCCTTAGATCTTGAGCAGCCGGTACATGCGTTTTGGGTGGCTTTGTTATGGACAGTCATACCACATCTCCTTTTTCTGTATTACTCAATATATTCCATTTTCCTACAATGTGTTAAAATCATTTTCGTTGTTTTGTTGTTATTTTCACGAAATTTAAATTACTTCTAACATTATTTATTTCTGAAGATGATCGATTAGTTATGATGAAAAATTGAAAACTAATTTTGTACAATGTATGTTTCTTTTATAATTCTATGACAGATTAACAAAAGGAAGGTTTTAAATGCGTTCCATCATTTCAGTCGCTTACACATCATATTTATATTTGACAGCGGAAAAGATGAACATATTTTAATCTCTGCAGATGGCAAATCGATTGTGATCACCCCGGATCAGGAAAAGTGATAGATAACAATAAAAACGAGGTAGGAGCAACAACGTAAAGACAGTGTCAACAAATATTTCGCATCAGTCATTTCAAACTAATAATAATTTAAGAATGAAGATGAAATTTTAAAACAATTTGTCTTTGTCTACCTGCTTCATTGCCGGGTTAAACGAAGAACCAAATGGAATTTTAAAAAGCGCAAGTGTACCATCAATGTTGGCGATTAGAGTTGCATTTTCGTGTTGTGTCGGAGGGTCCTTGTTTTATCATCATTAACAATCCAATGTTCACACAGTTGTTGATAAACCTCACTTTTCTTCCATTTTTCACTTTCATGGATAAACAAAATCGATGACAGGAGATTTAAAGACCTTCCTGCCGAGATGTTGTGAAATGCTTACAATATTCATTGTTTTATTTTGATATGAATAAGATTAGCCTATATATTAGAAATAGGCACTTCCTTATTACATATATAACAAGATAACTTCATCTGTTCTAACACTTTCACAATTAAGTTCATTCTGAATTTAATACAAGTTTGATAAGGTTTTTATTCCATGACTGGATTCTCCAAGGATTTCAATATTTTTGATTTCATAAAATTGAGTTTAGATTGTTTATAATATTTTGAATAATACAATACGTATTTTAAGATGAACTGAGACACATTGTGAAAAACATGAAAGTTTTTGGATACCCATAATTGGTTGCCCTACATGAACGATAGTCATATTTAGAGGTGTGTATTGGCACAGACTTCAAAGCAGTTCGATTAAAGGGTTTTGTGTGGTTATGGGGTGTTTTTCACGAAATGAATAGTTAATATATGCTAATCACTTGTATATTTATACAATTATCTAGTAAATAAGCGACAATCATTTTCGTCTTAAGACAGTCTTCTTGAAAAATATTTGTTATTTAAAACAGCAAAGCCTTTTAGTGAAAGCGTCGATCAGGTGTGCGTTTTAAAACCGAATACTACTATTCACTAAATCATGGACCAGTTGCTTTTCCAATAAATTATTCCGAATTTACATCATATTATCTCGATGAAACACGAGTTGTATTCAGGGATTTATAATACTGCACAGAATGATTTCTTGTAAAGTATTTACTTCCCATGCTATTAGCATGAATTTGAAATTGAAATTATATCTAAAATTTGTGATGTTATTTTCTTTTGATTGGTATTAAGGGCGATTATACGCCCGTTTCATGATGTTTTCACATCTGATCGCTTACGTCCATGTGTGGTCTTGAATCAATGAACATGCTCCTTATATCCTATAATTTATTCCAAAAATAATCATTCATGTGGATGAGATGCAGTATGGGTATTCAGATGCATTTGAAATATAACAATAAGTGCAAGAAAAAATTAAAGAATTTGTCAATCAATCGCATATTAAAGAAAACTATATTGATGCACAGTATTTTAAGAATACTTATGAAATGACCGGGGCATGAAATTAAATTTTATGATTTTCATTTTACAAATAATATTTCTGACCACACATATTGGATTTTTACCAAATAGTCTTCTCTGTGCAGTTTGGGTCATAAAACTAGTTCAGCAAGTGTCAATTGACAAAGTAATGGACAAAATAATGTATGTTTCTCAAAGTTATAACCAATACACCTGTTTTAGTGTCATTTTTATGTCCGTTGTCATGCCAAACTATGGCAGATATTCTCGACAAATTACATAAATGTTAAGGAATTTAAAAGAAATAACAGATTCAATAACTATGATAACGAAGAATCCTAATCTAGGAAGAAAGTCCAAAAAGAATCAAGAAGTGAATAAAATTGGCAAAAAGTACATCTTTGTGTATTATCCCACGCTAGACCTTTGTGGAACTTAAACATGATCATTTTAAAGCATGATTTTATACAAAAGTGTCTAATCCTGTTTAAAAATCATGAGTTTTTGATATAGTATTGTTTTATTTCTTTCGAATTTTCCTATTCATGGACTTCTTGACCCACGTCTGCCCCTTTGGTATCAGTTTCGAATTCCTTTTTTTAACTTTTCTGGCCTTAATTGAACTTATGCAGTTTGGTTTGTTTTTGTTGTAAAGTAGATTTGTACTTAAGTTTAGCTTCTCGTTGTTTACAACCCGTTTTTTATGAAGTAAATTTGTACTTTAATTTAGCTTCTCGTTGTTTACAACCCGTTTTTGTGAAATAAATTTGCACTTAAATTTTAGCTTCTCGTTGTTTACAGCCAGTTTTTTTGATAAGTAGATTTGTACTTAAGTTTAGCTTCTTGTTGTTTACAACCCGTTTTTTGTGAAGTAGATTTGTACTGTAGTCTAGCTTCTCGTTGTTTACAACCCGTTTTTTGTGAAGTAGATTTGCACTTTAGTCTAGCTTCTTGTTGTTTACAACCCGTTTTTGTGAAGTAGATTTGTACTTCAGTTTAGCTTTTCGTTGTTTACAACCCGTTTTTGTGAAGTAGATTTGTAATTCAGTTTGGATTGTTGTTGTATACAACCCTTTTTATCTCAGAGATTTATAATGTGCTATTCTACAGCTTCAATTGCATTGTTTGGTAATTTTAAGATACATTTTCATCAGATGTTGCGTCACTTTTTATGTACATTTGTCTTATTTTTAGAAAAAGATCTTTGGTCGATTTCCTTTTAAATTTATACGGTTACCTGTATTATATATCAGATTCATCAAATAACCTTATAACCTTATTACGTGTTATTATTCTTTATTCCGATTAAATTATTGTAAAAAGAAAAGTATTAAAATGGGCATATTTTCGAAGATTTTTTAAAAATGCAATGGTTCATTTCCAATTTTTTTATATTACATTTCCGTAGATTTTGTTACATTTCTTTTCCAAGCTATTTTGAATCTTGATACAAAGACCATTTAAGATAAAACAACTTTTGTTGATTTGAGAGGTTTATTATTTTTTACAAGTTTAAGCATATAATAAGAAAAAGATAAATCAAAAGATGTCCAAAACGGGCTAAAACATGACCCGGAAAGTTAATTTTAAAAGTTGTAATCATTTCTTATCTATTTATATGGATATGATAGTTGTGTGACGGACCCGGTAACATTGTTAGTGGCATTTTCTTATCGGATTGGTGTAGGATACTAGTGACATCGCGATTACATGTTGTCATTTTATCTGTTGGGTATATATCTACTGTTATCGCTTGGTAAATATAACGGAACCTTCACCCTACAAACAACAAAGAATACATAAAGAATGTTAACCATCACCCTAAAAACTTTTACTTCATTGGAGCTGGCTTCATTTGCTTAACTTTGTTTTATACTTCCAGATTACGCTGCATAACAGTTTTGTTATGTTGCTATATTTTGGTTTTTAGACAGACCTCTGAATTGTTCGCTAGATACAATTAAGCTTGAGTCGAGCCTTCCACCGTGATTGAAAAATTTCCAAGAATGTCTTTTTATCTCGCATTAAGAGCATTACCATTGAAAATGTTTTACATTGGTTTTTCGTTAAATAACTTTTTCACAATCCATCCATCCGCTGATATTAAAAACATACAAATGTAAAATAGTATACATTTATTTTTTTCCTGTGCATAATGTAGCACTCCTCTGTAACTTGAAAGTGGTGGCAGTAGTATGGATTGTGTTTTATAAAAGTTTTTTTTCTCAATTAACGCGTTTGCTTTAGCTTCATTTTTATCAGTGAAATTAAGTTAATTTTTTAAGTGAAAAATGACAGTTCAAAATGTTTTTTCCTCAACAGCAATTTATACATTCTTGAAACCGATAATCACAGTTTTTCTAGTATTTATTTTTGTAAACACGAACTCTTAAGATATATCTTACAACAATAAATTACAGTAAACTTTCATTTATTGCTATTTAGTTATCCTTGAAAGTAGATTTAGGGAGCCACACGATTTGAAACCATTTTGCATGTATGGTAACAATTGTTAAAAAATCCTATTGCACATTATTCTTTAAAAATGGACGTATTTTCATCGAAATACGGCAGGCAAAGTTTGCTTCCAGACCATTTTATTGTTTACAGCAAACTTTGACATCGAGGATAAAAGTTTAGGGTTAATAAATAAAGTAACATAAAAAATCATACACTTTCTGAAATAATATGTTTGTATTGGAATCACATCGAGAATTATAGATCCATAAACAAACTTGAAGAGTCTAGTTCACATTTAAAATTACCTTTGATCTTTTCAAATCTCATTACATAAAATTTCATCCGTTTGTTTGAGAAACTTAAACGATCTACATGCAAGGTGTTAACTTTAAGGAGGAGATAAACTTGAAATATATGTCCATCTTTTGTAGCAGTCTTGTCTTCGTAATAGAAGCATTAAAGGAAATGTCTTTGAAGTTCTGAAATCTGTTGGCTATGAAGGATTGTGGTTATGTTTGAATAAGTATTATTTAGATAGATGGCACTAAATGATCTCCCCGGAAACGAGAATTTACGATATTTGAAATTTGTACGCCTGGTCACCCTGTAGTAGACTCCTGTCATGGTTATATAATTTAAGACATTGAAAATAATTTCTAGCTTTTGATCTTTAAGATTTATTTTAATGTTGGTGTCTTTAAAAACTTCGTTTACAAACTTCTTAAAGTTCTTCTTAAAATGGCCTTTTTACCAAATAAAATAATCATTTACCCTTTTTTGTTTTAGATAAAAAGAAATTATAGACGTAGTTGTAACAGAAAACACGTGAAACGACCGTTGAGATTGCGGTGGGGAGAATCTGCCTATTATGTATAAAAATAATTCGACCATATTTGGTTGTTTTAATTTTGACAGAAAAAGCGATGCGCCATTTTATTCTAAGAAAGAAAAGGGGGTAATATGGAGTAAATATTCATGACACAAAAAATATTACATGTACAAGAATATTGCAAGCAAAGGAACAGTGCTTTGATTGCTGTTCTTCATCACAAAGTCACAGTGAGGCCTTCAACACGGAGTAAAAACTCGAGCCTCACTATAAGTTTAAGACGGCCCCAATTTAAAACACACTGAGACAATATCACAAAAATAAGCTTTAGTTTAAGCTATGAAAAATAAAGGTGAAAATTAACAAATTATAAAGCAGGGGATTATAAACAGTATTTCAGTTTTTTTTCACGTACAAGTAATTTGATATAAAAATCATATGTGAGACAACCGAAATGCATAGTCAACAAAAATAAGACAATTAAAAACAAACAAAAAAGGCACAACAGAACAGAAGATTGAATTTCACGAACTCATTTACAAAACAAAAATAACACAAAATAATGGTTATTGAACTGTTGATAACCTAAGGCAAGAATAGACCGTTATTAGCCGCATCAACAGTACTAGGACTAAAAGATCACCAAAACTACATTTACAGCCATCAAGGGTGGCCTCCGGTTACTACTATATCATCATTAGCTCTATCAAAAGCCTTCAATATCGGCACCCAGGGATTAATAGATCATCATCAACCGCATCAACGGCCATCATCAGCGGCATCTGGGGACTAATAGATCATCATCAACCGCATCAACGGCCATCATCAGCTACATCCGGGGACTAATAGATCATCATCAACCGCATAACCGGCCATCATCAGCTACATCCGGGGACTAATAGATCATCATCAACCGCATCAACGGCCACCATCAGCTACATCCGGGGACTAATAGATCTTCAACAGCAACCAGCAGCTTCATCTTAAACCTCCATTCGATGCAACCGAGGACTAAGTGAAGTAATTGATCATCATCAGCTCCTTCAACCGCCGTCATTAGCGGCAGCCGGAGATTAAAGATCATCATCAGCCGCATCAAGGGACTAAGAGATCATCACCAACAGCAACCAGCAACTGCATCTACAACCTCCATCAGCGGCATCCACGGACTAAGTGCAGTACATGGTGGATTATCATCAGCCGCACCTCAACCATTATTAGCGGCATCCGGGGTCCAATAGATCAATAGCAGTTGCATCAACAGTCATCATCAGTGGCCTCCGGTTACTAGTTCATCATCAGCAGCTGCATCAACCACCATCATTAGCGGGATCCGGGGGCAACCGAGCACTTAGTGAAGTAATGGATCATCATCAGCTGCATCAACCACCATCATTAGCGGCAGACAGGGATTAATAGATCATCATCAGCCGCATCAACAGCCTTCATCAGCGGCATCCACGGACTAAGTGAAGAACATACTGGATCATCATCAGCCGCACCTCAACAATTATTAGCAGCATCCGGGTTCCAATATATCAGAGCGGTAGCATCAACAGCCATCATCAGTGGCCTCCGGTTACTAGTTCGTCATCGGCAGCTGCATCAACCACCATCATGAGCGGCATCCGGGGACTAAATAGGTAATGAGCTGCGACAACAGCCACCATCAGCGGCTTCCGGTTACTAAAATATCATGATCAACCAAAATCAACAGCCATAAATAGGAGCACCCGCTGGCTTATAGGTCATCATCAGTTGCAACAGCCACCATCAGCAACCTCCACTTTTGTAATCTACCAATTGGGAAGGTTTCAATTAAGCACAGTAAAACCTGATGTCATGAAATCACCATAGAATTAGTGGACACAAAATCCATAATTTTTAATTAAAAAATGCAGTAGAAAAAAAGCAAAATTGCGATGTTACTGTTTTAAACATAGCAATGATTGTCCACGAGATTGTCATCGTCGACATTATACTAAGTTTTCTTAAAACAAGGAAATATACGGAAAAATCCAATGCTTAAATGAAATGACTGTGCTTTGTCTGATTTTCTCAAATATTATGAAATGCGTTTTCGCTTTTTCACTGATGTGCTAGGGCATCGATTATTTTATTTTGCTAATATTTTTTGCAAGGTTATAGTTCGAAATTCAAATTTCAAAGCATGATATCTACTTTCATCGCAACAACAAATCACCGTTTTCTAAACCTGTCGGAAAATGCATAATAAATGGAATTAGATAACCCAACTGAAGCATAAAAGCCCAATCCTAATAGGTCCTGCATTAACTAATGACAGCAGAATACATGCGATCAAGAATTGATAGATAATTATATTACAATTAACGACGTACATTTGAACACCTGCAACAGGTAAACTACAACTTGTTAAGAGAAAGTGTTTCATGTAACCGTTTCAAAAATTTCGCTGATATTTTTGTCATTTATCTATTTTCTATTCAACTATAAGTTAATCCCACTAATCCTACGTAATAACCCTTTCGACGTGTAATTCTGAAAATCAGGGGGAAAGTTAATTTATCATAGGGTATTCCCTTTCTTCAATCACACTTATGAATACAAGAATAAATGAATAGTTCCGTTTCTGACAACCCACGTCAACATAACATTCACCCCTTCCGCCTGAGGTGTTAAAATTCAAAAGCGGATTCATCCGCAAGACAACATCAACGTGTCGTTGTACAAACATTACAAATCTTTGCTGAGCCTCCGCTCAAGATCCGTATTGAAATAGATCCGTGCAGTCATTTATCTCTGCCAAGGGCTTATATGGGACGCAAGGCAATTCGGACGAAAGAGATATGCATTATTTGAAATTCGCGTGTTGATATGGACGATTTATCGACCAAAATAGTTTTGTTAAGTCCCATCTTGTTATACTATTTTGAAGGGTCGACGTATGAGAATTTAAAACTGCTTCCATTTTATTTAAAACCATATATAATAAGGAACTACAATAAAAATGATATATATTACACATTTATATAAAATGATTTCGTAATAATTCTTACATTTATAATATTTTACAATTAACGGTAGAAAAAACTTAAAAGAAAAGCACGTATATTGAGTAAAGAACAAACGAGCGATGCATTACATTTTAACAAGAAGCTGCGTAAAAGTTAAAACCAAAAAAATGTAATGTAGTAAATAAAGTATATAACACAATTACCGAACAAATCAAAGTCCATAAGACATACGGCAAAATAGGTATCACACC
>JAULBM010000023.1:3394601-3421333 GCA_032357055.1 Geukensia granosissima | reverse complement strand
TTTGTTACATAAACAGTTCTTTAAGCATTCAATTGATACAGATCAAAATTAATCTTTGTTAATAAGATGCTTACATTGGATTTATAAAAGTGGTTGACATAAACATACGAAAGATTGTCAAAAGTAATGTCCCTTTACATAGGTCTACTCCCTTAAATAGGTTGTCAAATTAACACAAAACGTAACCGAAATAATGTGGGCTGTACATGATGTTTAGTTTATTGTCTTAAAATTCATTATAACTTTTTTCTGTTGTTAAAGGAAATAAAAAATGCACATTATCTATTGAGACGCGTGTACGCTTTAAAAGTAAATTTTATAAAATATTTCTCAACACACAAGGGGTATAATGGAATGAAATATCATGACTTGAGATAAGGATAAAGTTGACGTTGTCATACGATAGCCAAACTCTTGTGAAGTATGTTTGGCTTGTTTTAGTGATACATCTTTAGTTTGCCAGGAAGGTACAAATATTGACTGACATTTTAGTTTCACTTGACACTTGATAAAACAATAAAGCAATAAAATTGTCACTGTTATACAAATTTGTCCTTACGAATCCAAATACTTGGCTGATAAAACACTGACTAAGGAATAAACACAAATTATGTTAAATGATTTTACTCCGACATAATAACAAAATCTGTTATGTTGGTATTCTGGTAGAGTGCCACCAGAGAATTTTATTCAATCTTGACAGCAGTGCAGAGAAATCGTAACTTAAGTACTTACGTATTTTCTTTGTGAAATATTTATGTGTTCAAATGAAAAAGGGCTATAGGAGGAAATGATTCTGTTAAACATACATTTTGTAGAGTTCTGCAATGACATTTTCTTTCAGTGTAAACAATCTGTTAAATTTTACATGACGATTACATTTGTTTTAAAAATGTAATATTTGTACGCCTCCACCATTAACACTTTTTTGTTTGGTGGGTTGTGATTAAACTTTAATAATTAAAACACGAGAATATGGCTAAAATACTTCGATGGCACCTTATGTACACAACTTGCAATTCTTGTATGTTTGTGTTTCAAAATACCTTCAAAAGGCCACATTCTTCCAATTTTAAAAGCATGGCATAAAAACGTCAAGTTTTTCTCATATTAGTATGTTAATATGATACTGTAAAAGCGAGGTATTTTTTAATATTCAGAAATCTGTCGACTTTTGGTATGATTTTATCATTACTATTCTGATTTGGTATAGTAATGCACATTTTAAAAATCATAAATCGATAGTAAATTTGAAACCATATCTCCCCATTATGTAACATCACAGAGTCTGAAGTGTCAACCAGTTTAAAATTATTTTTATCTTCTTATATCAAACTCATTTTAGAAGAGGTTGACTACAGTCCCCTGTATCCGTTTTACTAGTTATACCGAAGTTTAAGGTATTTTTGAAAAGACGTTTTTAAAATTTTGTCTCATATGTATATTAATTTTCAATAAACTTTAATACCAAGAGTTCAAGAAATTAAAGTTTAACGCCATTAAAAGCATGCTTTTAGAACAGTTTTATTTTTTTCAAAAATTTTGATAACAGACACCCTGAAGCAAAATCGGAAGGTGGTTAATTAATTCATACGACGTGAAATTTAGGCATTTTCTACTTTGTTAATAAATTGTTACATAAAATAAAAAATACAAGGCACTATTTTTAAGAACTTGTTTCGTGCCTCACGAAAATCTAGTGAACAACAGCTAAAAAGTATTTATGCAGTTCACAATCTAGAAAAAGATATGGATTGTGTCTTTCTGGTATATATTTCATATTATTTTTCTTTCGAAAAAAAGAATACACGTGAAAACAGCAGAAAAGTTGTGAGTGTCTTTAATGCTGAATTTATGAAATGATTATAGCATATTGTACGAAAGTACACTTAAATACTTTTTCATAAATCTGGTTCTGCTAGAATAAAGACAAAGGTATAAAATATATTCAAGAGAACTAAGATTTTCATTAAATGTTTAATAGTATTTAACATCTTTTTAAAAAACAAATTCAACGAAAGGTGGCTTATTATCTGTCCTTACACAAATGTACAATCTGTCATACGGAAAAGAAAAAAAAACGAACAATCTTTAATTTATATATTATAACTTTAATTTATATATTATAACTTTAATTTATATATTATTTTTCTTTATAAAATCTACAGAAATTTACAAATTTAAAAATTTAGTGTACTACAGATAAACTATACACTGGACTAAGGAATAATGGAACATCGTCACTCCCTGTCGAGATCCTTTTACTGGTATAAACCTACGTTTTATATAAAATTATTATCTTAGATTTACATTGACGAACAATTGGTATAAAAGACCAAATTGTCAAAACACAAAAAATTTCTTTTGTTAAAATGATATAAATCCGATAAATTGATTATTTACTTCTTAAAAGTCCTTAAAATGTGAAAAACTTATCAAGTAAAAACTCTGTCACTTTTCAATACAGTATCGATCACAATGATCTCCGTACTGAGATAGACAAGATTATTTACAAAAAGGGTTGGATTTTACTGGATAAATTGCTTTTTGAAGAAAAAACCATTCAAGATGTCTCCTTCACCACAGCTCAGATAAAACTTGCACATTATCCGAGGTTAAGGTTTCTACACTATGCATGTCACTTTCATTATTTCCTAAAGACTTCAAAATTTAAAGGACATGAGAAAATGTGAAAACAAAAGTTGGTATTTAAAACACAAGATTACTCAAATCTTTCTCAACGAGATAGGGCTAGGGCCAAGGATAATTTAGGCTTTTAAGTGTTTCATTCAAGTGCTCGATTACTATCTAAAAGCTCTCCGATGGCTTGTACATCATAGGGGTCCTATGTATTGCATGAAAATTGTGGACAAAAGAAATGACAAACAGAAAATTACATGCATTTTACAAAATTCTTCGTATTTCAACAGGTGCCCTCAAAAGAAAAATGATTGATGACAAATTTATCCCCCACAGATTCCAACAATTAAATTGTGGAATTATGTAATTTTATAATTTCCTTTCATTTAATACCCAATGACTAAGGAAAAGTGATATACAATGTAACGGATTTTTAAAAAAAATATAAAAAATAGGAAAGCAACAATTGGTCACAGTTCAAAGAACATTAACGGGTGTCATCAAATACAATGAGAACAATCACTTTGAAATTATTTTCCGTTTTTTTACGGTTTCGGATTGAAAGCTGTAAAACATGTAAAAGTGTAGATGTCACACAAGTGTCCCCGGGATTGTGAAACACTTAATCAAGGAAATAATACCCCTCCCCAAGTTCTACAACAAGGATGGAATTCCACTTCATGTGACAAGCCTAAATCTCCCAGAACTAAAACCATGTTTAAACGTAAAATAACAAGAAAAAAATATCCAATGTTAATAAATATAACAAGACAATTACCATTAATAATTTTCTGGTTTAAAGCCTAGAGACCTTCTGATTTTATACCTTCAAAAATTCAAAATTACATTCATGCATAGCAAAAGAAGCGCTTTAATCTAAACCAATCGAAATTGGAAGCTAAGTCCGACGGCAGGGACAACTACAAATGCCATACTTTTTGTTTTATTTATTCAGGGACAATAACTCCCAATAAGAGAAATATTTATTTAAACTTTACGAATGTGACCCTTCTTGTTCGATAATATCCGAGTCAACACTATATTGATGCTGACAGGTTGCGGTAGAATTTTTTAAATTTTTAAAAGAGAATACATATAGACAAACAGCCTAATTCCAAATAAACTATGCCTGTCTTATACTTAGAACCAAATCTCTTGACGATTTGACTCCTACAATCGCCAAACTGTTTTTGGGTGGTGGTCTCATAGACAATCATACCCATCTTCTTTTTCAATATAACGACAGTAATACATTCAGTAGGATCTTTCAATGGCAGCAAAACATGTGTTGCATTTTGTATGTATAGTTTTTAAAATCGCTGAGTATTTTGTTTAGCAGACAGAAGTGGTTAGTATTTTATACAAAGGAATGTTTTAAATAATACATTTTATCTATTTATTTCGTTAATTTTGTCATTTCTGTTACTAAGGAAATTCTAAAATAACTCAAAAAGAACATTTTGGTGGTCATTATTCGTAATATTATAGTACACCAAACGAATTTTGCCACAACAAAAGTGAACCTGTATCAAAAATTTTACTTTGAAATATATCATATTATACATCGTTTGAATTCTAATTTTTTGCTGCAGTTGAAGCTGTAGCAAAAAATTCATTTTAACTTGAAATAAAAAATTTCTCCATAGGGCGTAATGTTAATTTTTTCGACTGTGTAAATTTGCTTCATTTTGATGGTGCAATTAACCAATGGATCCAGTCATACGACATGATAAAATTTTTATTTTTTGAAATGAGATGAAATTTTAGGAATAAAGTTGAATTATATTCTGGTTTTAACACTTAAACGGGATATTGATCTTTGAAAACATGTCAATTTGAGCCAAATTTTGACAATGTCAAAAATTTAACATAGAGGTTAATGGGAGATTTTTTTGTGCTGAGAAAAACTTCAATTGTAACTGCAGGAATAGTTGCGGCAAAAAATTAGAATTCCAACGATATATAACATGACATACTTCATAACTGAACTTTAGATATATTTTAACTTATGTCGTGGCAAATTTCATTTGCTGTACATTAGTTCTTTTCAGAAAAAAATCATTTTATAAATCAGCTTAAGAATGGGTAATTCATAATACATTAGAACAAAGTAACGTTTCCTCGACAAATGAAACAAGAATTTTTTAACTGTAAAGTACCTTACTCTTTATAAGGGATTAACATATTTTACAATGGTTCTTTAAATTTAAAAAATAATTTTTTAGATGTATGGGGTCTTTTCAACACTAATGTTAATTTAAGCTTATATACCAGCAATCAAAAAATCAATAATCGGTAAATAAAACGTTATGATTCTGAATAAAAACGATGAAAATATCAATATTCACAACTATTTAAAACTATAAATAATAAAATCTTAATGCTGTTCCCTTTTTTTGTTTTATAAACATGCATTCCCTTTGTGTTCAAAATTTGACGATGCTGATATCGTTTTATCAGGCATGTAACAATTATAAATTAAGATACATTTCAAATTAATATTTATTAGTATTTACATTTATGAACACAAAAAAACATAAATTCATTTCCACTGAAAACTAGTCAATACAGCGTAGTAAGAATAGATAGTTACATGACACACGCCCCTGTCTATTAAATATCATATTCCATGATTTCGAATTACTAAAAAAAAACATGTACAATAAATTATAAATTATTTTTGGTTTTCAGTTTCTAATTAAAATTGCAGTTTTAAAATAGAATATTCTCTTTTTTATACAATTAGAACAGAAAAAAAAATCATAAAATTCCCTTGAACGAGAATAGCATACACATTAAAATTTTATTTAAAATAGGTGCTGTAAGGTAACAAAGTCACATAAAATCTCTGGAACTTTTATCGACATACACTTTGTTACATTTTAAATGAAAATAATGCTTCCAAACACTCCAATCACAAGAAAACCGAGAGAATTTACAAATCTAGAGGTCTTCGAAAGGCCTTCGGATTGTCCTTTTGTTGTTATTTTTGAAATAGCATATGATAAGTTTTCTTTTCACATAGTAATAAAAACTTCTGTCGATTTTCATTTAGACAACAAAACCTCCTAATTTTTGAAATGGAATAATTGATTAGATAGGGTTGTTAGTGAAAAGTTATTTGTTTCCAAAGCCCTGACAAAGGAAATGTTTTTTGTATATAAAGCCTGTGCTCATTGAGGCGATGGAACTTGATAAACTGCTGAGAAAATGTTATATTTATCCAAGGATTGGCTCATTGAGGCTTTGGAACTTGATAAACTGTTGAGAAAAATGTTCTTTTTATCCAAGTATGGCCTCATTTGAGGCTTTGGAACTTGAAAAACTGCTGAGAAATGTTATATTTATCAAAGGATGGGTTCATATGAGGCTATGAACTTGATAAACTGCTGAGGAAATGTTATATTTATCAAAGGATAGGCTCATTGAGGCTATGGAACTTGATAACTGCTGAGAAAAAGTTCTATTTATCCAAGGATGGGCTCATTTGAGGCTTTGGAACTTGATAAACTGCTGAGAAAATGTTATATTTACCCAAGGACTGGCTCATTGAGGCTATGGAACTTGATAAACTGCTGAGAAAATGTTATATTTATCCAAGGACTGGCTCATTGAGGCTATGGAACTTGAAAACTGCTGAGAAAATGTTATATTTATCCAAGGATGGGCTCATTGATTCTATGCAACTTTATTTTCCTTTTTCAAATACGTGAATAATGTTTTAACTTTTAACAAAACATGTCTTCATAATTGTTTGTACAGGTAACATTAAAGTGTCTGTCCTGAAAGGGTTAGAATTAAGTCGACCTGGACAAAGAAATGACCTAATTGTAATGAGAATTAACGCTTCAGTTAAAAGAGTTATAAGAATGTTGGTAACTTTAACCAAATGGCAACCTTATAAACCGATTATTTGATTATAACTACTTATGACTGTAAAAAGTGTATATATAAAAGATTAAATGGCTTAAAATATTTTTGATAAAGGCAAATATGTAAAGAAATGTCAAGTACAGATAGTGTTCGTACAAAATGCCCTAATACATACTCTTGTGATATTTCATGTATTTTTGGCGTGCTCGAATAATTTAAGCTTTTTCTGAAAATGTCCTTTCGTTTTCATACCCCACTCCCCAAAAAATTAAGTTTCTTACGACAGGTAAATGTATGTGTGGTCAAACATAAATAAACTTCTTAAAATTTTCTTGCGAAATATGTCAAATATTACATTTAAAATCAGCTTTAAGAAGTTGAACATTAATCTACAATAATCTGCAAGAGAAATTTGCTACTTCGTAGTCCAAATTCAAATCTGTAAACCGGTTTTATCCTCTTACAGTATCGGTAGAAAAAATATCCTAAATATAAAAAAAACACACACACAAACCCACTTCAAAACAAATCAAAAAGCACAAAAACCACATACCACCCAAGCAATATGAAAGCTTGAAACTGTAACAATGCATCACCACTTATATCTGAAGGGCTCACTATAAGTCTCATGATCTTGTATGTAGTTCGATAGAAATGCATATGCTAGTACTTTATGGCTATCATCCATACAGAAAATGACATCGACGTTGATTCTGTGGTTTTTTATAAACCACGCTCAAATTAATATATCTTGGCACGAGCTAAAAAATCGACCACTTGTTTCTGACGACACACTGCCTTTAATATGTACTGCATTCCCTGCTCAATACTTTATTCGATTTTGAAGTCACAAAACAATTGTTACTTTTGCCAGTTAGAATCATAGCTTGTATATGTTATTTTTAAAGATTTTGATAACGGAAAATATTTTTGATGTGACATTTAATTGGTTTTGTTTTCATTTTAACTTGCTAGATTTTATAAAGTCATGCATTACTTGTTTTTTTATTTTTATATATATCGGCGATTTTCTTCCATGCAGTGCGCAAAACGTTTCTATAACCCTGTATTTCCATTTAGGTGCTTATTTCTAGATCATAAAATACTGTATTCAAATCCGTCAACAAATAACGTTGGCCAAATAGGTTATTAGTCTCCCGTAAATGCATACGCCACCTTCAATTTCTTTGGTAAACTGTTCTTATTGCTTCTTACATATGTCATTGTCGGGCAATGAATCACAGTGTCTGTTAACATGCTAAACGACGTTATTTCTTTTAAATATTTTAAGCAGTTTTTTCTTTTTTTTTGGAGGTCGCAAAAGCTTCAATGTACTAGAGCTATATGCTTTTTTTTATATTTTCGGGTACTAAATGGGTGTTGGAAGGATACAGTTTACAAATTTCCAGCATTGTAATTTGTAAAATGCCCTGATTGCCATCTTTATATTTGGCTTATCGGCGTTCGTTAAGGCATAGACATTCGTTCTAAGAGTGTAATTAGAAATTCATAAGTTTGACTGAGCCCCCCCCCCCCTATTTTTGGCTCCTAGCATGTCTGTTGAAGGTTAATCCATTAAAGCGCTTTACTCGCAGTAAATTTTGGCTTTTGATTTGTATGTAAGTTGTGGATCGTGTCTTTTTAGAATATATTCCATATTCTTTCTTTTAAATATTAAGATTAATCAATAAATCTATTGATATACTCCCTCAAATGAAAGCACTTTGACTTGTCATTTATTGATCAATGGAATGTAGCACCACTTCTGCCAACGCCTGCATCATGAACTTAGTGTAGTGAAGGTCACATTGGTGAATAATTTACAGCGACTTCCAAATAATCTCGGACTATAACATCCGTTATACCCCGATTGAGCAAAGCCGCAAAAATCGAAAATAAGGTCATGGGTCACTCGGGCTAACTTTCAAGATGAAGAACAGCAATAATGAAAATATTCTTCATATTTTTGGTATCTGAACATACTATATAACATGTAAAGACTTTTCAAGAATGTCTCTACAAAACTTAAAGGCGAATCTATCATCCACTATGTATATGAATGTGTTTTTATTTTTAACAGGAAAATTCTATCTCTTTTCTATGTCACCTAAACCTGATCTATAAAACTTTGGATAATGGTATAATATATTCTAACATTTTATATTGCGCTTTACATAGAAGCAGGAAATAATATGTT
The DNA here is from genome assembly GCA_032357055.1 of Geukensia granosissima. Classification (NCBI taxonomy): domain Eukaryota; kingdom Metazoa; phylum Mollusca; class Bivalvia; order Mytilida; family Mytilidae; genus Geukensia; species Geukensia granosissima. The sequence goes on along the minus strand of JAULBM010000023.1, from coordinate 3,412,623 downwards.
TACTTCAATTTTACATTGAAATTTAAATACTCGAGTCGTATTTGAATATTTCATATACAAACACAGATATTGTATTTTAAAAACAAATATTTGAATGCATTAAATCGGGTTCATGATGACAAACACGGTCTCCTAAAGGTGCATTTAAAAACGAAAGTGTACCCCACCGAGATCGCTCAAAGCACAATTGTAAGTTTTAAGTGGGGTCTCTTAGGTTCAACAGCAGCTAAAATACAACGAAAGTGTGAAGTAGCGCTGTGTGACAGACGTTTGTTACGAAATAAAACAGGGTCGTAAAGTAGATTAAACTACGATACCTTCGATTTACTGTGTAAAACTGCATTTAAATGATGCAAACTGAAAAATTAATGATCTGGGACGAAATATGCAGTCGACATATGTATTAATGGTCCAATACTTCACTCTGATATCAAATATTTAAACACTGAAGCCTGTAAAGGTAAAAAATGTACAAATGTTGAAGGTCGTTAATTTAAGTGGAGATGGTAATCATTTGTCGACAACCACAAATCCCATCTTTTTCTATCATATAATAACAGACATATATAGAATGAAACGGTAACAAAAACAGGTTTTGCCATAATTTTTCGAGAATATTACGATTCCTTTATTAATATCTTTCACTCAAAGTTATGTTTTTCTGTTGTGTTGGCCTATTCCTGTACTGGTGACGTGTATGACAAAAATCACAGACTGCAGGTAACCAAGGCAACTATTTCAATTTAAGTTATATTATAATGTCATTCGATTCCTACTGATGTAGCTGCTTTGTTATACATAACGAAAAAGTGGTCACATTACAAAGTTAACTCCAAAAAATGCCTTTATATATATTTTTGATAAATGTTTTCATACAAAAAATCATAATTCGTATTTTGTATTTGACTTTCATTTCGTTTACCCGTAAGACTTCCCATTAAGACACGCATTCTTTGCAAAGCATCATAACCTTTATATAGAAAGTGAAATCTGTAGGGGTTGTAGACTGAACTCTGGTATATGTTAAAAGTACAAAAATGTCCTTTTAGTCAAAAGAGAAGTAAATGTACATCACATACTACATGTAAATCATTTAATACAGTAATAACTAAAAAATACGCATAAACTGCTCAATTATTTCTGTTTTAGACTTGACATTACTTTTGTTCTTCAATAATGACCCTAAAAACTCCCACCTTTCAGCAAAAATAAAGTCAACATTAGCAGTGGTAATGTTTTTAATCAAATATGTTCATATGAGGGGGTAAATCATAAATCAAATTTCTGATAACGTATTTCAGTGTGATCCATTGTCCGACAATCGTACAAGACCTTAAGTCACTAATATGGCAATATTGGGATTTATTCAAACCTTTTGCAAACAAAATTCGTCAAAACTTGACAATGAAATAAGCAGTGTGCAAAAATTGTAAACATACTGTATTGCAAAGACAATATGGACTTGTACTAAAATTGAGAATTTTTCACGAACATGAATTTGCTAATATCAGAAAAAATTGAGCATACATCTAAACCAACTTTTACTATGGTGAAGTAAATGTTAGTTGAACTTTTTTAGAGCGATTGCCCGTTCTGTTGGAATTGAATCGACTATTATTAAGAATGGCCTTACTGTTATGGTATGGACGGTGTCGGCATGAGACCATTTAGGGTATTTTCTTGTAATTTTTATCTATGATCCCTATTTCACATTGGGTTCTGGTTTTTCTCTTGTTTCCTGGTAAGTTAGCCAATCATTCTAACGACATTGATTACGGTTCAAGCTTTTTTCTACTGGTGCTTGTTCACTGAAATGTACTTTAGATTTGGTTTTGAAGGTGTGCCAGAAAGGTCAAATGAAAAGCATTGTGTTGGTCCAAAATAGTTTTAAAAAACACTGTTTTTATACTTAAGCAATTGCAAATAATAGTTTTAGTTCTGTTATTTTCTTTAAAGAAGTATAATTATTTAATTTTCTCTATTTTTTTTTTCAAACAACACTACAGAGAAACAACAATGCTAAGTTGTTAACTTTTGTTTTTTACACATGTCATGGCAAACGTTTACTGATTAATTATTGGGTTATCATTTACAATAATTATGTTTTGCATGTAAGAAAGTGAAAATGTCGTGATACGGGAGGTTGACCTCGAATGTTATACTTGACCCAATATTACTACTCGGTTTAAACAATAACAGATCAAAAGATAAGACTTCAAGTGAGATAATTACCGCCCTTGTAATCAGAATTATAATACATTGTGTTTACAACCAAAATTATTGTAACAAAGGCCTGCATTCCATATGTATAAATTTTGGAAACAAAGAATGCAAGTTGGACGTCCACTTATATATTCTCTGATTATTAAGTAAAAAATGTTTGAGGACAATGGAACTGAGGTCCGGAATACCATAATGTTATCATAATATATATTATCAATAATATTACTGTCATTAATTGGTATTTTTTCTCTTAAAAACTGACTAAATCACCTCTGTGGTGGCCCTAACGTATTCATAATTCTCTGTAGAAAAAAAAATGAAATGTAACAATGATAAATTTATGCAACATTTAGATACGTTTATGCATTGTTGACATGAAATCGACAGTTGACAACCTGAATGAAATCAGATTTTCTGTCATAAGGTTAGATATTGAACTAATATTAATAATTCATGGTGTTTAATCAAGTTTTAAATATAACATAAAGATCAATAAACCGATCAGAATAATTGAAGATGTGAAATCGTGACTTTCAAACTATCCCAATTGTTTGGTGCTTTTCTTTGTTGTAATTTGAGTTTTTCCTGTGTTTTTGTTTCGAAATTTCCGTAATACTCATCTTTTTGGAAAAAAAAATATGTTGAAAAAAGCAAAAAATTGGAACAGGTTTTTTAACTTGGTGTGGATAATCTAATCCTAACTTACTTAATTAGTTCGGATAAAGTTAATCCGGATTAACTTTTGTAGTGTGAACAGGCCCGAAGACAACTACTTAAATCAAAATTATAAATAAAATGACGGGTTACTGTTCGATCTTCAAAAATTGAAACGTTATCGCCGTGCCCCGTGTTGGGAAAATGCCACGCTCTATCCATTTGCAACTGCTCGTAATGAGCGGTCCGTAGGTGACCAGTTGCTTAGACTAAATATCCTGGTCCTACTCAAACAGTCCCATTTTGGCATCATGGGCCTATTCAATTCCCCAACCTAACCATCAGCTAGCCCCTTTTATGATTTATTGTTTGATAACTTGTTCTCGTCCTGAAAATGCATGATTTGGAACTATAAACAACATTCAATCAATCAATAAATCAAAGAAATGACACGTGAAGACTATGGTGCATACGACGTGTTTGGTATTAAGACACACCGCTTCGAATCTTTGTGTTATAAAGATTAATTTTACTAGGAGCAATTGTTGCAGTTAATTTCATATTAAAACATTATCTTAATATTTATGTAATGTATATAAGAGTAGTGACTTCTTTTTGTATCAATACAAACCAGGTATGTCCTTGCGATTTTCTACTTTTGTCGGCAAATTGCCGTTAGGTCAATCCTGAAAATATCGGTTATACGACAGAAATTATCCGGTTATCTCGAATTATGTCACTTTTTTACAATTTTTATACTTATTGTTATACAAACCATTGTTGTGTCCACAGTTATGGTTATATCCAAACAATAGTTACATAAAATAAGTAATATTCAAGGCCGTTCACACAGTCAAATATGAATAAAGTTGATAAAAAGATAATATTAATAGCTTAATATTTTTTTCATTTTTCATTTATCAAGATATTCTTTAAAAATTGAAAAGTCTGACAGTTTTTCTTTGATTGATCGGTTGATTTTTCATTATTATGACGGCAAACAATTGCTATCATCGTGAGAAATGAGCTCGGAAATTACAAGACGATCAAGATATTTTTATTCATTTAATATCAAAGTAGATAGTGTCAAATCACAGTCAATGGTGCTACTTTTGTCGAATTATTGACAATTTACACGTACATGTCCCTTTCTTTTTTTATAGTTCGGGTTTCGACTGAAATCTTGATCACAAATGTAAAAAGATCTAGTCAAAAATGTTATTACATTTAATTGGTTTATCAAGCAAATAACCCAAAAAACTGGGGAAATCTACTATCGTTTACAAAATTTATACAAATAATATTGCAAAACCATATCTTTACTGAAAATAAGATAAAAATAGCAGATGTGACATGATTGCCCATGAGACAGCCACCGACCAAATGGCAGTGGAATCTAATCTTCTACTGGTCCCATTACGTACTTTAACAATGAAACACATCATAACGGAAGCTGTAAAAGGCCCCAAGATACAAAAGTGAAACTATTTAAAAATCACGACAACCGACTTATCTATTGAAAAAAATAGTGAACATATACCAATAAATGACTAATTAAACAAAGTTCCTGGCTAAGGCCAGGCACATAGTTTGTGTCGAGGTTAAACCGTTGATGAGCGCTCAACCCTCCCCCTAACCTGGGACAGTGGTGTGTTAAAACAGCAATAAAAACACTCTGTACAAATAATGCAATGCAAACACAAATCATACAACTTAGCATTAAATATTGATTTGTAACGATATAAAATATTATGCCAATTTTTTTAATAAGCCTGTGATATTTGTTTTAAACGTTTTCTGTCTATATTACAGGTATTCACAATTCTGTTGATCACTGTAACAATCAATTTAAAAAGTTGAACAAAATCAGATTCCACATTTTGTAAGAATCTGACTTTATCTTTTAATTTTTCATAATTAATAAGAATGATTTAAATAACTCGCTTAGATATTTTACTACTATAATTCTAACCTAACTTTAATAAAACAAATTGTTTTTTTTTATACTTTGGCTTCGTGTGACAATAAAAAAGATTTTTCCGGTTGACTGAGCATTGTTTAACCTACATTTTGGTATAGTCCCTTATTTGATGATGAATGATTCAACCAAACTAAGTTTATAAATACTTTTATTACAAAATATAAACATAACTCAAACTATATGAATTCGAAGATACCAAAGGGGCAGAAGGAAATCGTTACGTCAGAAGACAGACAAGACCATGGAAATTAGATCAAAACCCACCTTTATTTTAAATATTTATTCTATAACATACACAATGCACCAGCTCAAATAAATCTCGCCACATGTCATTCTTGCATAAAAATGGGGACCAAATAAAGAGCAGAAAACTCATTCTCTCATTTAACATTTGTTAACGATGATATGTAACTTCATGAGCTACTTGTCTTGCTCAGTCTCAACTCAACTTTTGTTAACAAAATTTAACAGTGAATAGCTTGAAATTAGAAATTTGATTGTCTTTTTGTAAAACTTTTAGGATAGGTCATGTGTGTTATCATTTGTTTGTTTATCTCCTGTTAAAGTGTACTGTGCAAATACTGTGTTTTCGTGGGTACCAATTTTCGTAGATTTTGTTGTTGAACAAAACCAGGAAATTGAGTTTCAAACGAAACATGCTGAATTTGAAACCATAAATCCAAACACTCACGAACCAACTATTGTTCCAAACACCGAATATTGCGATGAAACACTATAAAGGTAATAAAATCGAGGAGAGACAAGACCCTGGTTTTATTAAGGGTGAACAAAAAACTAACAATTACAACACAACACTACATGGAGAATGGAGACCTTTCAGATACAAGACACCTGTCTTAAATGAAGAGGAAACAGAAAATAAACACAAGAACAAAACATTGCGTAAGGAACCAGGCAAATTATTTTCATGCAAAAAGTTATACATTTAGATTTTCACATCAATTATAGGCCAATAGTATTAATGTGATAATTAATATAATTATCTTATAAGATTTCCTATGATGGTTGGTTCAGCTCGATATTTGATGAACACTTGTCATTTTTCACGTATGAAACTTACGCTAGACATTTACATAATGTAAAACCGTCTTGTGTATTTTCAGAATGTTCCAAGGCAAATGTTCTGGATGTGGGTATTGTATTTCTGCCCAAGAATTGGTAATGAAAGCTAATGGAAATGTATATCATATTAGCTGCTTCCGATGTATAGAGTGTGGACATATGCTTCAGAAGGGGGACCAGTATGTGCTCAAAGATGGACAGTTATTTTGTAGATTTGATTACGACAAAGAATTTAGTGTTTTATCGTATAGTCCAAAAGGTAAGACTATAATGTAATAGTTTTTGTGGTTTTTCTTAAAACTGTGTTGTCATTATTATTATTATTATTATTATTATTATTATTATTATTACACGTTGTAATTAAAACATCCATAGTATCAATTAACTTTAGATTTTCAAATCCATCAAAATTAGAATTTAAATATGGTGTAGTATTTTTGTAATACATGTACAAACGAATATAAAACAAATATAACTGATATTTATTACACCAAATGACAAATAAGTATATTTCAGATTGATATCTTTGACAAATCAAGATTACAATATTCTATTAATTGACTTTTATTGTTTATTTCTCATGTTTCTGTAAATTTATTTTTTAAATCTATTTTTATATGTTATCCAAGGTCCTCTGTCTTATTTTTTTTTCAATTACATTCCAAATGCTTGAGTGTTCTTAGTTGAATACGTCACGGCAATTTTTTTTGTGCCTGTCATACCAATCGCTCTGCATTTGTTCCGTGCTACAATTGTCAAATTAGAACAAAGACATTTCATACAAAGCCCGGTCATATCAATTAAGATTTAAATTTTTTGAAGTGAGACCTTCGAGTAATTAACATTTTGAAAGTACAATTTATTTGCATTTGCATTGCTAATTTTTAAAGTTGGCGCTGTTTAGATGTTCGCTTTAAAGATCGGTGTCACTACCTGTCAAGCAATAAAGAGCACATGTCACCTTTTAGTTTTAGTATAATTTAATGCCTAAAACTTCGTAACTGAATCATCAATTCATTTCTTTATTTAGTATTTGTATTTAGATTTTGACGTCAAATTGTCGTGGCTCAACTTGACACATTATCCGCACCATACGACGAACTGTCCCACCTATCGGTTTCTGAAGCAGCAGGCGGACGGTTCGACCATGCAATCGGTTTCTGAAGTAGTAATGTTTTACTACGTCTCTTTTTTTTTTAATTTTTTTTATTTATTTTTTTTATTTTTTTTTTTTGGTTTTTATAGTACTGGTATAAATTCTGCTTTTGCTAAAGTTATTGCCACGTTCTGTCTCCCTCTGCATTCCAAAAAAAAACTGACAATTATTTTAGTGGTTTCAATTTTTTATTCCAGTGGATGAATTTATAGACCACCATATCTGATCATTACAGTCTGTCATGCTTAAAGCTTACTCTTGCTAAATAATCCACTAAATTAAACAATTACAATTGTTATATACTATCAAGGACTCTAGTAAGATTTTCACACAGTTAAAACACATAGTGCCTGCCTTAGAAACAAGTAAAGTGTATCTATCGAAGAGCTCTACTTCAGTTCTATCTAAGATCGACATTTCTGATGATAGTTTTTTATAAACGTCATATTGTTATGTATTTATAACTATTCTGATTAATATCTTGTCACGAATAAATATGTCCTTTTAAAGATACAAAACTTTGGAAAAATTCCAGTAGCCATGGCGACAATTGAGCTATTTCAATCGTGAATCAAATGCTGCCACTTTTCACTATTTTTTTCACTTCCATTTAATAAAAAAAGACAATTCTTATTGTGATATTAAATGCCTTTATTTCCAACTCCCTATATGTTGTTTATTTACCAATGTATTACTTTATCCTAAATTCTATATTAGCCTCATATACACTTGGTATATTGTTGATGGTGTTCCCCACGTTTTTATTACAACAGCCTCTTATCACTTTGGAACCCGTGTAACAGGACCTACTATAGTTTTTATGGCTGTTAGTTTTTTTCTCTTGCCAATGAACTTTTCTGTCTCTTTACTTAAGAGTTCTTTATGCTTGACGTGCATGTAACATCATCAGATATTGTGAACATATACTTCAATTTTACTTATCTTTTACTGAACTGTTATTGCATATTACTGTTCGGGGGATGAAAATAAAACTAAAGTTAAATGTAACTCTCAAAAGTTTTTTTTTTTTTTAAAATAATGTCAAGAAATTACTAAAAGTACAACATATCAAATCCCTGTTTCTCACACGTTGTTATCTACTACTCTCGTCTTTGTTTAAAATCGGACATGTTAGCTTCTCTTTTTCGGTTCTTGATAGCTGCGTTGTTTTAAAATTAACACAATATTGGTCAGTCGAAATCAACGTTTAAATAAAGTGGAAAGGCGAAGTTCACAGAGCTTTTCAACAATTTTGTGCCAAATACAAAACGTAAGTGTTTTATTCCAAAACATTGATACTAGTTTTACAGTGAAAGTACAAAATGTAAGGTTACCTCTCAATTCTAATAAAATAAAATGTTTTTTGTCTTTGAATTAATCTTAGCTGCAAAGGAAATGAAATTGGCTTTGTACAAAATATAACTTTGTGGCTATGTTTAAGATACTAAATTTTATTTTGTTACTATATTAAAGTAAATAAAATCAACAGTATACACATTTTTACTTCTCAAACATCTTGATATTCTTACTTAAATATGAAATTTTACCTGAAAAACCTAATCTTGGGATATTTAAACAGATTGTATTGACTACATTTAAAGTGCTATGATAGCCAACCACTTTACCTAAATAAAACGTTATTGATTCAGACGACTGTAAAAAACTAAAAATGACACGAAAAATCACTTTAAGCAAAAAAATGTCAAAGTTTGACTCATTGTTCTAACAATTATTTAAACAAACCACAATAATTAAATGCATTGAAAATTAAACTGAAATAAATTTTTACCACAGAAATTATTACCATCAATTAAATGCAGCGTTGAAAAATGTCACAACTAACACTTGATATGAACAAATATATTCATCTTTGTTAGCATGTACTTTATGTTGTACAAAGGCACACAATACTATACTTATACTTGTAAATCAGCATACAAAATGGGGATTTTATCGGATTGTTAATGTGCACAATACTAACGACAATCAAATTCTGTAATCCAATCAAAAATGAATTCAGCAGATGTTTGGACACCCACACTAACACTTCTATCAAAGTCTTGCATTTCAGACCAGGAAATAAATTTGAATCTCATTTGCATAAATTAGCATATAGAATCTGTTCATCTTTTTAGAAACTGTCAATCAAATTGAGTTTGTGTTATCGTTTTTAAATATAATGTATTTATATATGTCGATTTGAGCAGAAAAATTCTGTTTTTCTCGAACATGACAAATGACAAATTTATTTTATGTGTAACACTTTTCAATAATTCTTCTCAATTTTTACATGATATGTCGTTTTTATCATGCAAGCACGATAATGTATATTTGAATCAATCAAAAATTTAAAAAAAGGTTTCGTGTATAAAGAAAACAGAGATGTGGCATCTTTGTGCATGAGACAGACATCCAAAGCGTATAAATTACAAACATTTACAAATCAAGTTCCGTTTGGCCTTCAAAAATGTACACATATCTTCCCCTAACGCAAGCTGCAAAAGCTTTTTGAACTTTTCCCAAATGGGCATCACCTATTCGATTGTTTTATGTTTTGTTTAGTTTAACATGCCTGAATTTTGAGTTTTAACATTTAAAACAGTCTAGCTTGCATGAACGCTCACAAGTATATTCAAAATGCTTTTGAATTCTGTTTCACGCATTTACTCATTCCTAAACTTTTATGGTCGCCATCACGAATTTGTGATCCATATGGTATCAATGTATCTAAACTAGTTATGGACCTGTTACCGGCAATACAAAAATAAGTTGACCTCTTCTCGGATTGACGTTAACCCGGATTTGAGATTGAGGATTCCATGACGGGTGTTGCGAGCAAGACAGGGAATGCTTACCCTTCCAGAGAACTGGATTCCACTCCTGTTTTGTAAAAGAGTTCGTGGATTCCAAGCTTTTGTTCCTTTTGTTTACATTTTATCTTTTAGTTTGTTTTAAATTTGTCTTGACTCTCTGAACTATTCACTTTTGATCTTTCGCATGGGTATTCTACACAGGACTCGTACATCATTTCTATAAACAAGAAGGCCCTTCATAAGCTAACTTTTTACGTGCATCCTTTTTCATTTGATAGTTATTCCTTTATAATTGTGATGGTTCTTCGTGTCAAAAGTTTGATAAAACACTCAGTTTGTGAAATGGATTGAAATTGTTTTTGACTACTAGTTGCCGTTTTAAAAAATCACTAGTTTTCAGGCATTTTGGTACAGAAAATTGACATCTCAGTGCTGTCCAATAGATAACTTGAACACTTCTGCAAATAACTTTTATTATCACTGACACCAGTCTGAAATACTTTTTGCTTTCTATTTTAAGAAACGTTGGATGACAGTGATAGCTATGAAGATTTTGATGGTGATTTAGATAGGGCAGCAAAACGTCCAAGAACAATACTCAATACACAACAAAGACGAAAGTTTAAGGCAGCATTCGAACTTAATCCAAAACCTTGTCGTAAGGTATGGTAATATATCATTTAGGTCATTAACTTTTGGCCACTATTTTTTAGAGAGAAAGGTTTTTTTTATATCAATATCTTAATGTTTCAGTTGTTCAGTATCAGATTATGGACCAAGCGTGATAAGAATTTTGTATGAATGTATTCGAAAACGAGCTGAATTTTTTTACTGTTTACGTTAATGTCTTTTTGTGAAGTATGGTTTAATGTGCATATCCTGTGATCGAGATTGTATGTGATGGGGTAACTGGAACTTCGTCTTAACAGTTATCATTCAAAAGTAACAATACTTGAATGTGATTTTATGAGAAATCAAAATAATACTGTGATCGCTCACCATCAAATGTTAAACTGGAAAACATTACAGTTTAAACAATTGATGGTGAGCGATCACAGTATCTGGGAGGTAAAATGAAGACCAATAACAATTGGTCTTCATTTTACCTCCCAGATTATGCTATAAATACATTTTTTTCACCAATTTTTCTGATAGATTTTAGTCTCTATTTTATTTAATGATGAATAACATTTTTGTCATGATATATTAAATGCATTATGGAATTTGTAGGTAAGAGAGCAGCTAGCATCAGAGACAGGGTTAACTGTACGTGTTGTTCAAGTATGGTTTCAAAATCAACGAGCTAAGGTAGGTTGATTATATCTTACCAAATGTCAGATTTCAAAATCAATCACCTAAAATACGGAAAGGCCTTGAAAAGTATTGCACTTAGTATGGATCCCTACCGTCGGATTTGGCTTCTTAATTCGAATTGTTTGGATTTGAGTGCTTCTTTTGCTATATTTAAAAATTTGACTTCCTATGTTTCGGTTCTAATGCTACTGATGAGAGGTTACTCCTTGAAATGTACATATAGCATACCTAAATTCATATTTATTTAACATTGGTAATTTTGTATTCTATATCAGACAAAGTTAAATATTTTGTATTTATCGAGGTTACATCTAAGAAGTTCTCGTTCATGAGAGAACATCGCAACGTAATATTCAACTTTTTTTAATTTTTGGCCTTCATGTGTTTTCAAAACTATTTATATGCAGTCCAATATTTTCAATGTTCAATTAACCCTCACAATCGTTGTAATTCATCTTCATTTTAGATGAATTTAATATATTCGCTTCTGGTTTGATAGTTGAACTAGGAGTGCAGCAATGAAAGTAATGTCAACTTTGGTTTATTTTGTATTACATAATTAATTTTTTTATTGGAACTTTTTTTCACAATGGTCGGCTTTGGAAATTCAACGTATAACGAATTGAATAACAACAGCGTTCTCGTAAATGACGTCTTGACCCATGAAAATTAACCAGAACAATGACTTCCCGAATTCTGTTCGATTTATGAAAAACAGTCTAAAAAACGCAAAAATGCCAACTCTTCATTAATTTTGAGGATTGAAAACGGAGAAAAATCCTAATGCCAGAAAGTTTCTGGTATTTTACAATAAATGATTTCCGTATTGAATTTTGCATTGGAAAAATAGCTTATTAATCATACTGAACGACGTCCTTCGCTTTGCTTAATTTTATTGAATACGGACAAATTTTGTATTATATTTGAAAACTTCTGACTCCTTAAATGCTGCAAAATATACTTTACTATTGCAATATTTCTGCCTGTTGATTTACGACTTCCAGGATGAATTTGTTACATTGTACCATTTGGTTTTTTTTTTGTATTACTATTTTCTTTTTTATTGATATCTTACATAATATGACCTAGATAATGAAACAAAATGACAATTAATTGAAAAAAATATTTACAGCTTTAATTCTTCAATTTGAAGCATATATAGTTGTATATTTTACCTATTACATGTAAAAACTGACTCATTATTGTAAATTCTTCATACAAAAAGATGACATGTTGGTGAAATTAAGTAGTAAATTTGCTAAAACACATGCAAATCACATCATTGGTTAACGTCTGTGGTCAAACTATCATAATTTTGACATTCGTTGTGTAGGTCAAACAAGTTTAATTTGTTATTTATCTTATGGCATTGTAGCTCTTGTTTTTTTTCACATATATTGTCATGCTCTTGCTGTGAGGTATATGTTTCATTGTTAAGAGAGAAAAAAACAAAAGCAACTTTTTACATACATTGAAATATCCTATTATTGCATGAGTTTATTTCTCCTGAGCATTGACTCTATCAGTTTATTTAATTTTTTAGCATATAATGTTGAATTTTAGATAGCCTACTCTATAAAAATATAAAGATAAAATACAAGTCTTTTAATTATTAACACAGTTTACTGTTCACATTGCACTAAGATACAAATGACGATCTAATTTGTATTTTCGATGTACCTATAGATATTTGTTTCGAATACATATCTTAATTTCAGTTTAAAAAATATGCATGCATAACAAGAAAAAGACATGTTGGAAATGAGTATTCTGTAATATGAAATTAACCCAAAAAGAATGATATCAATACAAAAATGCAAAAAAAAATCTTCTAGAACCGGTAAAATTAAACTTAAAATATATGTTTTGCATGTGCTAGAACGTGGTTAATAATACATACTTGTATACTTAAATCAGGTTAAGAAAATGTCCCGGAGAGGGTCAGAAGAATCTATTGGAAAAGAAAGGAAACGACGAGGGCGACACCTTGATGACGATAAAGATCCATCATTATACCCAGATCTAGAAGATCCAACTCTTCGTCTTGCATCTGATAATGAAGGTATCCCAATCAGATTAATATTAATATAGACTAAATATTGTTTGATAAAAAAGCTGTCATATGGCATTATTTTAATCTACTCAATCACAGAATCATCTTATTCGCAGCTTGTTCAAGTAGATTGTTTACTTTTAACACTCAAGAAGGAATAAAAAGTACCTAAACTACTCAAATGACAAATTTATGTATGTTTCTTGAAATTATGAAAAGAAATATTTGGGTCAGCTTGCAAATTGGTAATGCAATGGAATTTGTAAAAACACAGGAATTTGCAAATCCAACAAAATTGTTAAAGATGAGCATCGAACATCCTTCTAGTTCTTTATGTTTATATATACAGATTCAAAAGGTAGACGATCTATTTTTCATCGTCGAAAACCAGAAAGACAAACACTAAATTATTTAAGGAACATATTGAAATGTTATTGAAATACGGCTACTTCTGGTTCAGGTTCTGTGATTTTTTTTTATAAAATACCTTTTTTAATAAATTTGTAAAATTTCACAACGTGAAATGTTGGAACTTTTAACATCCAACAAGTAAAATTTTTAAACTTGAAAAATAAACATATTCCTAATATTATTACCCGGTTAATAGCAGAACCGTATATATAATACCACCTGCTGTCGTAATAAACTTTTTTTCTATCCGATTGTACAGTAAATGTTATGGCCCTTCTGTGTTTGGTGATCCTTTATGTTTTTATTTATTTCAAATATTTTTTTATGAAAATACGCGTTTACTGAAGTATGTAATGATATCAAATACTTATTCAGACTTTTTTTTCTGAAAACAGCCGAAAGATAAATTGATAGTAAAAGATTTTTTATTGCTTGGTTGGCTTACAAAAATGTAACATTAAAATCAAATTATGATGATCATTCATGTAACCTACAGTTGCCATTATACAGAATATAAATCCAATATCTCGTAAATTATATTCACTTTGGGAATAGATAGAGGAGGATTCTATTAAATCCCGATATGACCATTTTGACCAAAAATTTGTGAAATTGGTACATTCTTTAAGCTAAAATCCCTTTCTAAGACAAATTTTGCTGGAGTCCTCTATTTAGAATTTCTAATGTTGTCTATGTTCATAAACTTTTATTTTTTTTTATTCTTAATTATACTGTTTTCAATCTTTGTGGTGCGATGGTTCTGTTCAATGTGTATCTAATCTTATTTTTTGGCCTACAAAAGTTCCTGAAACACTACCCATGTAATATAATTCCTTCTTTGTATACTTTGCCTAATTTTAACCTGTCTTGTTTTGAGCGTACCGAGTGTCTGATACGGTATTTGGTATAAAGATGATGTTCTTTCACTAAATTATTCTAAATTTTCAAACTATGTATATTCCATCTGTCCCATTTAACCTGAAATTGAGGTTATTACAGACACAAAAAGTTCTGTCTTCATAACCAAACCTACATTTAGACGTTGACATTAAGGGTGGGTTGAAAATATTTCAGTACCATCGATGGCGACTTACTTTTTGCTCTGACTACTGCGTAACATGACAAGTGCCAGTTCTAGTGAAATATGAGCTACATAGCCTTCCTGGGCACCCGAGCGCGGCTGTTTTCATATGGTTTGAGTTACTCAAACTTAACTTTTCGATGTACTGATGATTTCTTTGTCGTTGGCCATGATCTCGTCTGTCTTTTGACTTAACATTTTCTGTCGTAAATTTTATTTTGGATACTTTAAGGTTTTTGTAGGGTTCGTATTAATCCAGTTTTAGTTTTCAGTGTAATGTTGTTTGTATTCGCATTTCCTTTCATGGTGTTGGCCGTGGTCTTGTCTGTCCTCCGACTTGATGATTTTTATCTGACATCTTTGAATTTTTTAAGTGCGATTGTTATCATCGTTCTCATTTTTAAGCATTCATTTGAGTCAATATTAATCCTTTTTAACAAATAATTACATTTTTATGACCGTAATTACTGCATCGTTGAAGTGGCGAGAATGCAAAAAATTATACAATTTTTTTCTTCACATGTTCAGGTTAGATGCTACTTATTTAACATGAAATTGCGATAATTTCATGTATATATGGTTATAGCCTTTTTTCAACGCTTAATCGTATAATTAAAAGTACATAAACATAGATTCGCCTTTTGAAAAGTCCTTGATGGGGGACTAATGCATCAAAGGAAATGTTTGTATAAAGACATGAATGACTGGATCTTAGACAAGTGCGTGCATAAATTGTCTTGTTGTGACTACAGATAGATATTTTAATGAGCGAATGATTAAGAAAGATAGGAATTCAACTTTTATGCTAATAACATTTTAATGTCAGTAAATGATAAACAAAATTTTCTAAAACGTCTTAATCTATATTTCAAAGGGAAATAAAAGTTTTTAAAAAGTTCATAACCTAATTTATAGTTTTACTTCAATTGCATCTGAAGTTGTAACGAACTTAAAAAAATTCTCTAAGTCACTGGTTTCTATTTGAATTTATTTATTTGTCTTAAATCTAGACTTTTTTGTTCTGCCCAGCAAAATAAAGAAGACGTTTTTATGATTAGTTTCCCCATATAATTAATGTGTACAGCATATACCTGCTCGAAGGCAGGAATGGTTTCTATTTTGAAGTCCTGTTTCAATTTTATATTATTTTGTTATCATCTACGCTCCGATCAAACGGTACCCATCTAAACATATTTCGTGTACCTTTATTATTTGTTTTGGGCAATTTAACCCTTGTCACAGTGAGGAACATTCCACCTTTGCTGAAAGCCTTCTGGAAAACTACCATTTTTAAAATTTTCCTCACATTATTTTAAATATCTACTGCGATCTCCTTGATATATACTTTATGAATTGCCTTGTTTAAAAATAATATTGACCGCCTCGGTGGTGTAATGGTTAGCGTGCTCGCCTCGAGTGTGGAAGGTCGTGGGTTCGATCCCCGGCCGGGTCAAACCAAAGACTTTAAAATTGGTATTTGCTAGTTCTCCGCTAAGCACGCAACAATAAGGAGTAAGAGCAAAGACAGGTCGGCCCATAGTCAGAATAGTGCGTCTGGATAAAGTGGCATGTCTTCCTGCGGACTGTTGCACGTTAAAAATCCGGTTCAGCGTGTCGGTCTAGTACAAAGCAGGGTTCATCATCATCATTCATTAATATGCTCTTGTTCTGAATATGCATGAAATACTTGCTACTGGACGTTAAGCAACATTCAGTCAATCAATAATGAATAATTTAACTTATTTAACAGTGAGTTTCAAATTATCGTTGATCGTTTTCTATTTAGATGTCTTGATGGTTGGCATGATAATATATTAAGGATGTTTGCTGCTCAAGTTCAGCCTTTTTGGTCAGATTTCGAACTCCTTTGGTTTTCTCGATGTCAAAGCATTAATATTTTTTGCCCACTACCCACGCATTTTCTTTCTTTTTCTTTTTATAATTACATACAAAACAATTAATAGTGCCATTCACAGCTATTTGAAAAACTTGTTATTTTCAAACAGAGTAGCGAACATCCTTAACTGGTTTCTTCTTGTAGGTTTGTTTAGCGCAAAGCAATGTGCATTCTCTATTGCAACATTAATATTTTGTTCGTTGATTGTTTATATTTTTTGATTTCAGACGAGTGTGAATTTATTAAAACTGATAACGCAAGCATCATTGCACATAATGCTGATATATTCCGTAATGTTTCAATACACCAATGTCAAACACTTTGTATTGAAAGTGAATTTTGTCGGTCATATGAATATCTCACACTTTCTAAAACATGCCAAATTAGCACAGATAACAGATGGACGGTTCCACAGTATTTTTATACCACTTCTGCAAACTGGATATACGTTCATAGAAGATGTAGTTTTGGTGAGTTTATTTTAGTTTTGGAAATATAAATTCTTACATTGTTAGCCATAGATAAGCGCATTTTTTAAAATAGAAATAGTTATACAATCATATTTCGAGCCTTTGTTTTGATCAATCACAAACCTTAAAGTATTTAAAAAATCGATTCAGAGGCAGAAAACAACAATTAACAATTAACGAAGCACTAACTAACTGTTAAAGAAACAAATGTTTGACATTTTAGTGTTTCATGCGGTCATATAGTATCCATTTGATTTCCTATTCATAAACTTAGATATCAAACATATAATCATCAACGTTAAAAAAGTGTATTTAACCCACAATAAATATACGATAGCATTATCTTGAAGAATTTCTTAAAGAAATTCTGATAAAAAACCTTAAAGTTCATGGAAATATGACATCCTGTACATACAACACCGGATTTTAATGCGCCGCAGATGCAAAATCTATGGCTTTTTAAAATTTCACATTAATATTTCTGGGATTTTTTGGGGGGAGGGGTCGGATTATGTTGGTTTTCTTAACTTATCAAACAATATGCATCATATTTTTTCAAAATCGAACAAAACTTAAGTCGTTATAAATGATACTTTTGGCTTTTTGCTGGGTGAACCTTTAAAAAATGGTATTGCATTTAAATTATATACTGAATAGGACTCCAATGAAATACACATATACATTTATATGTGTGATGCTTGTTTTAATAACAAGTAAAGCAAATTAAGCTTTAATCAAAAGGAGTAGGGGCGGTAAGGGTACATTTTAGCCCCAAATAATGGTTATAGTTCAATCAATCCAATATTTTTGGTAATTTATGTATAATTGTAGTACATCATAAAAATGAAACATTTGAATGAAATATTCGGCATTATGACGTCATTTA
>JAULBM010000023.1:3376836-3394501 GCA_032357055.1 Geukensia granosissima | reverse complement strand
CGTCCTGAATATGCATGAAATATTTGCCACTGGACGTTAAGCACCATTCAATCAATCAATCAATCAATCAATCAATAAAAATAGTATTCATAACTCCACAATATGAGTTTATCATTTCAGTAATAATTTGTTACAGTACAACGTTCACTTAAACTATTGCTAAAAGATATTGACAAACTTTAAATCTCCAATTATAAAGACGGAACGTTTCAGTTAAACATATGTATAAGACATGCCTTTATGATATTTTTACTAAATATTTTTTTTATTTTCAGGTTCCTTGTATTCTAATATGGAAATGTCAAACAATATGTTTATGGATGTACAAACGTCTGAAGATTCTTCGGGGTCACCTGACCAAAGCATTCCGGAATCTCTAGGGCCTGATTTAAATAAGTCTGGATGCCCGACCAATCACATTAACAAACTATATTCAATGCAGAATTCATATTTTTGTGCAGAATGACATGATCATGAACTTTACACTCAACCTTATCGTCAAAAAATTGTAATGTATTTATTAAGATAATTCAAGCATTTTCTGTATATAAGTAGAACGCTGTATTTTAGAGAAATAATGCAGTGTTGTCAGTGTAAAATCAAACTAAAACATCCGGTTCTATTTAGACTTTTCAAATGTACGATCATTATATTGTCAAAAAAATTTAAAACAATAGTTCGTTATATGAAGTTTGCAAAATTGGTTAACAGTGAAGTAAATTATGCCCCAATTGACTTAGAGGATAGAGGGGAGAAATTGATTCCTTTTCGTAAGCAATGTAGCGAGTAGCAGATAATAGATTAATGTTTCTTGATGGCTAATGATTACGTTTTCTAAATTTTTGAAATATTATTTGGTGTTTTTTTTCTTTATAAGAATGATCTTCCTACATTTGTAGAATGTGGTGCAGGAATTAAAACTATATCGACTCAGTGGTCAATAAGATTGCTCAATATGTACTTTTATGCCATAGTTTCAAAGTCCTTATTAATTTATTATTGTTTAGATTTTTTCATTCCTTATGGCAAATGTGGTGTCAGAATTAGAGAATTCATATTTTTTTCTACGTTTTTGCAACATTGTGAAACAATAATGTTATATACTTTTACTTCTTATTTTCTTCATACGCATTTTGTACACCGAGAAAATTTCAGTTGATTTCATGCAATGTCTTGACGCAATTGAATATTTTCAGTTTGAAACACTGAAAATGTTGTCAGAAAAAATGTCAAGACTTCATGCATATTTTATGAACGATTTATTAATGTTAAATCAAACCACAAAAACTAAAAAAAGTATTTTTATTGTCTAGACATGATATAAAAAGTTGTGGAGTCATTGTGTGGTATTTGTGGCAACTGAAATCTACACGGTGTGGTTGTTATATTCATTTGGTGCATTTAATTTATTATATTTTGTTAGTTATTTCATCGTCATTTACAGCAAAGTTTGTGTTATTGTTGACGCTTTTTCAACTACTAGTATATGTATATGATATGAGACATTTGTCTTGTATTGGTAGATTTAATATTGTATGGTTTTGTACTGTTCATCCATTTGCCATATAAAATATATCATTATCATCCTCATAAACTATTAATATTTTTACTGCCACTTTAAATTTTTTATACACTTCAAAGTATGTGGAATGCGATTCCAGTGACTACAAAGTATTATAGCAAAGCAAAATTCTATGCTTTTTGCAAATAAATTAAAGAAACACAAAATGAGAATTTAAATACGTCTCCTTACAAAAATCAGGCTAAATGCATTGGATGTTTGACCCGTTATTTAAAAACAAAGAAAAATTTTCTTCATATCTGAGAAGATTTGTCCACAGACAACTCATTTAAACATTATTTTTGCTGGTATTTCCTTTTATTTTTTTATTTGGAAATAACTACATTTTATCTGCTTTCTTTGTTATATTTAAGCCTTGATAGAATTATCTCGCATCTCTTTTGCAACTTTTCTAGTGCATTTTATAATTTGTCTAAATTTTGAACTTAATCAATAAGTAGTCTAATCAGGTACTAACGTTAAGTAAAGGAAGAAATTTCAATATATTTTATTTTAATTTTACTCTCTCTTCACTATATGCAAACCATAGGCTTCTATTAGGTATGCATTTTTAAATTAATTGTGCATTGAAAATAAGATTTAAGGTTGATGATCCCTGAAATATTTCGTCTCACAAACAAGCTTGGCAATATTTAATATCATTATTAATTTAATTTGTTGTCGTTTTACAGTGCACTGTTTAAATTGTAAATTTATTATTTATTTATTTTCTTCATATTAAAATATGGAGTCTACTTCGGTTGTTCGTTTTTTACTGTATACATATTGTAAAATGAACAATTTTAAGTTGGGACTTTTCCCTAGTTTTGGTCTGAATTTCTCATATTTTTAAATTGTATGGTTGTGACACGCTTTGCCCTCATTATGTGTATATTTATTCGAAGCTTCCATCGGATGCTCGAAAAGGCAATTGTAAACATTTTTGGGTTGCTCTATACAGGCCAAAACACGGAGCAATTTCTGGAGTATGATATTTTAAATAAAATATTTTGGGTCATATACTCAATCTCAATGAAAGTAAAAAATACATGGTTGGGGTAATATAAGTCTTGTTTTGTCTTTTAATTTTTGACCAGGAGCTAGTTTATGAAACTCAAAAAGGCTGAACAACTATTTTATCTAAATATTACAAATCATTCCCAATATTTAATTGAATAGGTGGTAGAATTTCATCTTCTGCCTTAGTTATTACATAATAAGAAATGATTTATCGTCGGTTTAAATCATTAAATGAATCCGCAGAATTATCAAGAATGGGATTTGAAATACAAATAAATTCAGTTATGACACATATATTTAAAGTATGCAATTTCAAACAAAATGTGATGCATTCTGAATCTACGTAGAATCAGATTAACAATAAGAATACATCTGAGCTGGTTTTTGTCACATTCGCCTGAGGAGAAATATAAAATTAAAGGATTAATTCGATACTGTAAATTACCCCTTAACTGTTACATTTCAAACTTGTCAAAACATTTAAAACAGACAAAAAAGATAGTTTAACAATGTATGACACATTAGTTACAACTGAAAATAACACAAAGACGAAAGTCTCCAAAACAAGACAAGAAATTCTTCAATCTTATATTACATGTCTAAATACTCTGAGGATGTCAAACCGACCACCAATGTTAAGAGCTTTTTAGGGGATATGTTTGTGTCAGGCGACTTCAATTCTAAATCAATACCGACGGCGTGACATCGTTTAAGACGTCCTTTTAAAATAAAATGTAAAAATCGTTTCCCACAGTTAACCAGAAGCAGATATGTTTATTGTACCTGCCACACATCTGTATTTTAAAAATATAAACAATACCTTTTATGCTCACCTTTTGTTTAAGCAAACAATAACGTTGGTATTTAAAGAAAAACATCGATACATTTCGATGGTTCTTCATGCAATACAATCTCTCTCTAGATGTATGTTACAACTCATCCAAAAAAGAGATCAAGTGACCCCAAAAATCGATGTGTTACGATATATCTCTAGGCTTTTCATAAGGTGATGATCCGAGCAGATCTGTATCAGAAAGACAAAAGTAATCTTTAATGTTTATCTGGACATGTATATATCAACTAGAATACACAAAAATTACTCGCACAATACAAATAGGGTTACACAAATAGATGGTTGCTTTAAATGTAAAGCGAAAAACTGTACAAATGCATATTAGTTTACGAACCAAATTGAATTCTTTGTGAGTTAAAGTACTTATCAATAGAATGTAAATTTAAACAACCATTTTGGATAACGATAATCTATTGGTTGTTCTACTTTTTAAATTGTATTTTTTAAAATATAAGTAAAACAGAAAAATTCAATACAATGGATTTGATGATTGACGTCTACCGCTTTGGTAATTTCGATTTTTTCCACTTACCTCCAGTGGTCCAACAAAAACCCGCAAACGAAGAATGGACAACATAAGTTCCTGCTGCGGTCTTGGTACTCGTCTTGGTAATCGATTTCAAATTCATCACATTTTGTAATCAAACATAAATAATGAACGTGTAACGATTATATGATTAAGACAATGAGGGCATATCTCCCTCTTAACTTGTTAGATGATATTTCAGTATTGGTGAATCAAACGGTGATGACGTTAAAATAAACATTGCAAAAAGCAGCCATTTATATATCATACAACCATTTTAAGTAGTTACATCAACAACAGCTTTGAAGAACTTTTTATTGTTTCAGAATATATCTAGAAGTTTAAAGTAACATTTTACCTTTTTTATCTTAACTTGCGTCTGTTATTTTCAGGAAACTAATAATAGTTTAAAGATAGTGAATGGGTTTAGGCAGTATAAAAAGTTCTAATTTTGAACAAATCTTGGGTTTCTATAATGCATATTGGGTTCTCCTACCTCTAGAGTTTGCTAGGGTAACTTAGAAGCCGGTTTTATTGTGGATGTCATTTTTGAAATACAGAGACGTTCATACATTTTTAAAGATATCAATGGAGCTGAGTTTCGACCATATTATCGGCGGTATTAATGTAACAAGTTATTAATTATGTAAACGGTTGGTTGCATTCTTGTCACCTACTTTTTGGACATATTGGGAATATTAAGCCTTCGCAACTGACCAAAAAGGACATAATGACGAGTTGTGGTTTTGCAAAGGGTTTTTTAACGTTCACACAGCTTTGTATTTATTCCATTACTCAACCGACTGTTTAAGTTAAATCTATATTACGTGGGATTAGATATTATACATCCTGCCTTAGCAACATACGTCCATTAAGTAGGGGGTTCTACTTCAATGCGAAGGAACCACCTAACCAATTCCTTAACGCCAGCTTCTCTCGAGATGGTTGCCTATTTAAACTTCCCGCTCAACCACAAGAACGTCCCTTTATCAGGTGTTCCACTTGGCCAAATACGGGCTGGTATTTTGATTTTGAACTTTTACGTATATATGAACAGTATATTACGTAAAAGTTTATTTATCTTATTATTGGGGTTCACGTTGTGTTACTCACTTCGTATCTTAACAGAACATCATTTTTTTTCATTGAACTGGAGGGAATCATCTTCAAACCAAAGTCTTTTGAAGTCCATCTTTGCAAATCGGTTGCCTAGTTAAGTTTTTATAGGAACAGATATGAGTATATGTGTGTATAGTATTTCAACAACAAGGGAAGATGAACCGATATTTTAAACCGTTGTCATTGATAAACTCTAGCCAAGACAGGGACTGAATAGGTGAAATCTATCTCTAAACATTGTCGGTTAAAACAATACATGAATAACAGTAGGTATTTATCGTACTAGACATATTTCTGGCAATGATAAGCTATAAATTTAGTCAACCATGTAAAGTAAACCTGTGACCCTGAAAATTGATGTTAATGATAGACGTCTGAATAGGAATTGGTCGTCAAAGGACTGTGACGACATGTTTGAAATGATGACAATTCAACCAATCATAGCTATCGCTTCAGAATCTGTTCGGGAATGTATCCAATTTTGATGTGAGGTTCCAGATACGTATTGTTACCATAAAGACGATTAAACGGACGATGAATATTAAAGACAAAAAACAGAAGATGCCACGATCCTAAAATACAGACTATAGATTTTCCCACCCTTAAATATACTACTGGCATACTGCCAATAACCTTGTTTACTATCAACTGTCAGCAAATACATTTTGTAGACTATAAAACCACTGGGATAAAGATTTCGACTATAGAAAAGATAGGATGATAAAATGGAATTCAAAATCTGACAAAACCAGAGTTGTTGTCGAGCAATCTTTAAAACAGGTAGAAGAGCAAATTGGCACTTATGTGCTTATCAATTCTTTTACTTGACTCGATAACCTCAACCACCAAGGAAGAAGACTGGGAGTCGGTAATAACAATCAGATGACACTAACTCATGTAGAATTGGGGTTATTTAAAATCAGTTTCGAATGTTGGATTTATTTAATTGTCCTCACACTCACCAAAGGAATCACTTAAATAAAATAGGTTCTAAATTTTTGTTGCTGTTAATCGCTGTAATGTTTCAATGGTATAATTTTCAAGTAATTTTAAGACTCGTTGCCAAACAATTGTCCAATTTAATTTAATTTTTCCGTCGTCGATGACAAGTCACTGCTGGAGAAGAATCCAAGGCACTCATTTTATAGTTTTATGCCTTTTGACATGATGTCTCGTTATTTTTTTTATGTTTAACGAATTATTTTTAATAGAAGTTTGCAATTTGTACTGAAAACTTCGCTGAAAATTTTCTCACAATATATTTTGGACTCCCATAAAGTTATATAGTAATCATGTTCATATCAACAAACATGTATACGTGTGATCCATTTATGGTGATTTAGAGCAGTGGTAATCAAGCCGTGTAAAAACGTCATAATGCTAAATTTTAGAGTGCATGTTTGGAAAGACCTTTGGTTGACAGAATAAGCATATACATACATGTACGAAGTGCCAGAAGGATACGTATTTCAGTGAGTAAGTCTCTTTAGCAGCATCGGAACCAAACATCTGGATTTTAACAAAATGTCTGCAGAAAAAAGTACTCAGTTCCAAACCAATCGGAATAGAGGCAAAATTCAGCTTCAAAGACAGCTTGCCTGTATGAACTTAACATTTTTTCATAATATTGTGTGACATACCATCAACTTTGTAACAAGTAGACAGCTAACTCGCTAACTGCTATAAAAATATCTCGGTTCAAAACCATTTTCTTATATCTTGAACTGTTAAAAGGTTTTTTTTAGATTGTTTCTTTGTTCAAACTGAAATGTTTGAATTTTAGTTATTAATTTCAATGTGTCAAATAAGTTTTATTTGAGTGAATAATATGCTCAATGACGTATTTGTGTGTAGTTGAAATTTACAAACAATTTACAAACACAGAGTAGGGATTTATTAACATAACTACAACGTATATTGAAAAATATGAAAAAACGTATTTTATTTAACATTGTCTCTATTTTTACATTGCTACAAGCAACACTTTACAACTGAAAGCACGACGTACGAGCATGGTCGGGTGGATACATGTCTGCTTATTCACCGTGACTTTCAATCTGTCATTTAAGTTACCAAATCCTTTGATTCCCTTATGAAAATTATTTATTTAAATTATTTAAGATTTCTTTATCCTAAATGCTAGAAGAGGGAAAAGAAAAAATTCTTGTGGCTCTTCTGTGTGTTCTTAGATTCTCGTTTTCTATGAGATATATCTCGTGTACTTATCATTAGTAAACATACAAACACATCCAATCAAATCAAGGACATTATCAAACTTTGATCCAGGTAGATTACACGGATTTACACCTGCTGTTTCAAAAATCAAACGGACAGTAGTTTGACGGGCCGGAAATCCGACAACCTAACTTATGATGGTCATAAAGATTGTCGTAAAACCGTGTACTCAAAATATGCGTTAGATTACTGTTAAGAGTGATTATATGGCGATTATGTGCCAGATAGCATTGTGTTTGCTTTCAAATGTAAATAATTTTCGCTAAATCCGGGTACTATTATATGATACTCCAATAACAAAATATCTTTATTGAGTTTAAATGTCGTTGATGTGTAATGATAATGAAAAGCTTTTAACTGACATTGATTATATTTCTAACTGCTTTTCCGATAACGTAACCCGGTGACGATGCGCATCTGAATTTATAAATCATTATGAATAAATATACCAAAATAAGAACTAAGCAAACAGAAAGCTGTAGTTTCTCATTGTAAGAGCTCTGTGTGTATTATAAAAAACCATTTTTAGGTTAAAATCAATCTATATCTTTAAACCGGGATTCAATGTTTTTAGGTTTGATTAAGATTTTGATTTACCATTAAGGTATATTGTTGGCGAACACTCAATGGGGAGAAATACGTGTAAGTGAGATCAAAGGGCTTTCGAAGAATGAACCCCTAACGTAAATGTTCTTTTTTTCGTATTTTTTATTATTGTTTTGTTTGAAAATACCATATATTGGACTATCTTAAACAGGTTTGCGTTTCTTTCCAGGATAGTTTGCAGAAAATACTACGATTTTTAAAAGAGGTAGGACCACTGGTGACGTAAATACTACTCAAAATTTCTTTAAAAAAGCTCATAAAATTCACTTTGTGCTATAGATTTCTTATTTTTAAAAGTATGAATATCAAATTTTACTTTTCTTAAATATCTAAAAATATAAATTGCAGTTTAAAACTTAATTTCAGCATTAAACATAATTAATGTCTTTTAATGAGCTGATATTCTTAAATTAATTGTTTTTCATCATTCTTTTATATTCCAAGTAGTATTGAACAATTAAAAAATACAGATAATAACCGAAACTTGATACATGATACAAAAACAATCAAGACCCGAACCGAATACTGTTGTTTTATTTGTTTGCATTTGATGTGGGTAGTGCGTCACATCGACGTAAGAATGAAAAAAGAGAAAAACCCGAGTTTCCCTGTATTTTATCTTAAATCATTTGCTTTTGACGACTGCCAAAATTAGTTAAGTTATTTACGCTCTACATTTTATTGTATAAAGCTTTAATTATTTGTCCTCGGCGGAAATCGATGCACGTTTTAGCGGTGATTTCTTTGGAAACTTCATACCATACTTACCTCCCGGAAGCAGGGAACCAGAATAGAACTTTAGAAGGAACCACGGCCTTCCGGAAATGGATTTTTGAAAAGGGCTTTTAATCTCGACTGAGCCCTGTGGTTGACATACTGTTTGTCTTAGGTTATAAAAATGTCTGGTTATTGATGATAGTATTTGCAGGAATATTTCACCATGTTACTTTTAGTAAAAATATCTTCCTATATGTAGAAATGTATACTCTTTGGTCGGATTTTTTATTTTTGTGGTTCATGTGTTGCTGCTTTAATCTTCATTTGATCCCTTGTTGGGGAGGGTTCTGCCTGTCCAAAGTCAGCAATTGTTGTCATATATTTGTTTTTTTGTTTTTTTTTTTTTTTTTTTTTTTTTTTTTTTTTTGTATGAAACGTTTATTTCATAACATCTTTGAAAATATTCATTTTAGAGCAGTTTAGTTTAACGTTTCTCGTTTTTTTTAAATTTTATTTTGGGGTCTTTTAGAGCCTCTCGCAAGAAATGGTATTTTGTCCTTTTTATCCTTTCGGATACCTTGTGATTTATAATGTACATGTACATTCGTTTTTCTCGCGATTGGAATGCAGTCTCTCTAACATTTACCATATTGTTTTCATTTTCATACATTCATTATTTACTAATCTTAGTTACAATGGCAACGATTTTTAAATAAGGCAATGTGTAAGTAATCCATCATTTTACGGAAATGTTCACTTTAAGGATGTAAACTCAAAAGAGACATGTTAAACCATTCAAAAGTAATTTATAAAGGGTTGCATGAAAGGTCAAATTTCAAGTCACTTGATCATGTTGAATCGGTGTATATATACTTTTAAATTACTGCCATATACAGGTTAATCTAAATGAAGAATTGGTTGCTTTCGTTCTTGTTGTTGAGCGAGTATCTATTTAATAGTACGTTCACAAGGACATCAAATGCGACGAAGGCGAATTCTTTAGAGCGAATATACGACGTCTAAAATGTGGGACATTTGAAGCGAATTCAATGCGCATTGAAGACATTAAAACGTTAAACAATTGCTCAATGCGTATTCGATAAGGCGAATTAGGTGTAAACGATGCATAATTAGCGTATCATTTTATTATCGCGAATTGCAGTTTGTACACATTATCATAATCTTATCTTTAAGTCCCTGGCTATGCATATTAAAAAGGACATCAGAAGTGCCCAACAAGTGTCTGTTACTTCCCGACCACCTATGTTATAATCCATGTTGTTGTTGGGGTTCAGTATTGTTCATCTTTTCGGTGTTCTGTATCGGTATAAAATTTATTAAGTCAATTTCTGTTGTTGTTTTATTGAATCAACAGATACCACTGGTGTAATAGACGACACTAACCATTGCAGGTCATTTTCTCCCTAACAGTTAAAGTGGAATGACGCCTATTCTAGTTTGATAGAATAGATAATAATAGATGATTGCCCTACCAAAGCGAAATAAACTCGGTTAGAAGAACAGTCTGGATGAAAACCATCTTTCGAGAGCAGATGCTGTCAGTTAATAGAATTGTTTATGTTGTCCCTTCCAATGTTCTTTGTATCCTTTAATAAAACAGATGTTGCTGAATCTTCTAAAGCAAATGCTCTTGGTTAGTAAAATGTAATAATGACTCTTCCAAAACCTAATCTATACCGTTTTGTGAAATAGATAATGCTGAATCTTTTACAACAAATGCTCTCATTGAATAAAATTATCAATGCTGACCCTTTCAAAGCCCCTTTTAACCGTTTAGTAAAATAGGTAGAACTGATTCTTCCAAAGCAAATATCCGCGGTTAGTTGAATACGTAATGCTGTCCGTTTGAAAATTTTTACAGTTAAGTAAAAATATGGTGCTGATTCTTTCGAAACAAATGCTATTGGAATATGTAATGCTGACAACACATGAACTTTTGTCAACGTTTTAGAGGTTTATTTCTTTTATTACTATCCTGTCTAAGTTTGGATTTTTTTTGTTAAAGGAATCGTTTTCATGATTTGTTTGTACATGCAGGTTCTCGAGGGTGGCCGGAGTAAGGAAATATGCCGTTCGATTTCTCGACTGCAGGTTCAGGTGTCCGTTAGTTAGGTGAATTATATAAAAATTAAAACGTGACCACCTCAATAGTAGCCAAGGTAAAGAAATAGGGTACTCAGTTCCCCGCTAAGTGTATAATACCTCTCTCTGGGCGTCTTTTGGTTGTGCAGGATTATAAATTCTCAACTCATAAGTCCAAAAGGTCGTAAGGAGTAGGTCGTATGTGACCATCTGCCCAGTCTTACTTTCTTTCCCCTACCTTAACACTACCAATTTGGCATACTATGGCTAGAACATGCTCCGGACTTACCCTCAACCCACAACTGTATTATTAATTGTATGATTTTTTGGTTTCGTTCGGAACATGCTGCTGAACGTTTAACAACTATCAATCAATCAGTGTACATACATGTGTATATAAACTTGAATATATCTTGAAAATATTTTTTTTAATTTGTTCGATTTTACCAGCATGTCTTAACATAATTTTTGAACAAAGGAGTATGGTTTCTAGGGTACGTTGCCTCAATCCTTATAGACTGATCCAAACATCCGAGGACGTTTTAGTAAATAAGACGTGCGTCTTGAAATAGTTATCCCTTCAACGTGCATGCCAGTCAAATGAACTGTATAAAAATCATTGAGTAAAATTGGTGTGATGTATACTTTCCCTAAAGTTCACATGAAGAATTATAAAATGGACGCAATAACGTTAGGTAAATTGTTGTGTGACATTATTCATTACGTTATGTGAAATATTCAATAATGTATTTAAACAAAATTTGTCCAAGTGCGACAGGTTTTGTAATTCCAAACCGTTCAGCAGGATGTCAAAATAAAACGAAAACAAAAGCATTTAAAAGTTTTTATTATATATAAATCTATATACCCTTGTCATAACTAATTACGAACGTCTGTTCGATTTGCATAGACAGATCTGGATTATTTTAGCGTTTTAATAAGTCATTTCTATTATACGCGGGCTCGTGGCAGTAAAAGGCCGTTCAGTTCCGTACCAACCGTCTAGCTATTATGGTTTCGCCTGTCAAAATGTATTTGTATGGCTGTAACAAAAGACGACGAGAGAAATCCGATATACCAAATTGTTTATCACCAGTATAACAATGTTTTTGGTCAGGAATTCAGTATACAACGGTATGGGGTAACATTTCACGAATTGCAACAACAAATTTGCTACATATGATCGTCACATTATCAATGGCACAAGAGAGGACATTTTTCAATGACTCAAAGTTTAAACAGCAAACCGAAAACCAGAAATTGAATTAACAATAAAGAGATAAAAAGACGGGGATACGAAAATCCAAGTTACCCCATAACTGAACCAATCATGTAAAGCTGATGTTTATAATCTAGAATGGCCACTTGCTTTTCTCGTTGATTGATATGTCGGGTACCAGTGAATTTGAGACATTTCCTCCTGTTGAAAATATATACAACGAATTTAAACAAACCTACAAAAAGCACCTGTTTGATGGAAATTGGGATCATATCATGAAATCAACCTACGGTAGATCCGTAGGTAAATAAGAAGATAAGGGTTATATGCTAGAGAGACTACACTCTTATCACATGAAAAACAAATACCGAGTTCTCCACAAGGTTTCAACACTTATGCGAAGAGCTTTAAATCGCACCAGATAAAGACGTTATAAGTAAAAAAAATATATTTTCAAATATACAAATTTTAAATTTCAAATTTTATCTCGCTTACATGTACTTAAATAATTTGAAAAAAAACCACACTGGATTGTCTATCAAACGTCATCAAATAGAATTGCACATTTTCGAGTATTTTTATGCCGTTTTCCAAGACTTGTTTTTCAGATGGTTTTTGTGCTTACCTACACTGATGAAAAAAAATTGTTAATCCCGTATGCTTATTAAATCAAAGAATCCATAAAAAGTATATTAAGGTATCAGGGTGGTATGAATTGCAGCATGGTCAAATACCTACTGACAAATCGTGGAGATGTTCTTTAAGAAGAAAGAGTGTGCTAGTGTATTAACTGTTCTACAGATATTATGTGAAAGTTATATTTTTTCTTTGTAATATCATTGTTCCTTGAATTGTTTGAAAGAAGAGTTTCATGATTTCCTCAAACAAACAAACCAACTTATTTATTGTCAATTAAAACGCCCAAGAATGAGCTGGGAAATCAATACAATGATTAGGCTGATTGAGTGATTCAAACATATATAAAACTATCACACGTTGACTAAACAGGCATAATTTCTAATATAGAGCACTAAAAAGTTAGAAAGGGAACTTCAAAAAATATAATAATTATTATATCATTGACATCAAGAGGCAGATCATTTGAATTTATTGTTATTATTCTTGTTATAATTATTATTATTGTTACATGTCTATGTACATGTCGGTATGTTTCGATACACTTCCTAAAGTGAGCACAAATAATCACACCGTTATGATCAACAGACCTAGAACAGCAAGTCGTTTGTTTCTTCAACCGATCGTTTAAAGTGTCGTAATGTCATCATATCTTTGAATAGAGAGGTGCCGAACTCCAATGGTACTCTGTGCAAAGAATTTTAACGGGTCGTTTACTAACAAAATAGTTACTGAGTTTAATTGCCCGTGTTTGGTTTCGTTTATTTTTGTCCGTTGAGAAAGCTGCATGGTAAAAAGACATATTTATCTTTATGAATGACTGAAGTTATTAATAAACCATCAAAAATGTCCCTAAAATGAACTCGTCGTAAATTCATTAATCGCGTGTAATGTCGTTAAATTTACATTCGGCAAATTGAAAAACAAGAAGGAATTCAAACTGTATAAATTAACAAGTGACAACAGGTTATTCTAGCTCGTCCGTGCATGAAAAATGTAGCTCAATATTGCTTGCATCATTTTAATTAAAAGCTTTCAGTTTGTAGAAAAAGAACAACAAGAAAAGATTGTGCAACGATGCTATTTTAATAGTATCCAAGAAGACGCTTAACAAAATATTTGAACGATAGAACCAGTTATTTTGAGACAATAAAATTCTTTCTTTAAGTTAATCACCTCCCATCCGGTAACCGAAGTTTACATGCATGTTGGACGTATATCCATATATTTTACAACATGGAATGACTTTGTTCTAATAAAATAGCGCAAGAAAAACTAGTGTACAAATTCATCACACCAAGAAAACTTTAAATTTAAAGAAACACTTGGTCAAGATCAAGAATGCTTATACAGTAAATGCGTAATGTAAATGTTTTTTGAATATTTACATCGATTTGATAAAACCAAATAAAGCCGTCACAAATTGGGAGAAGGTCCATGGAGAAATACGTTGTCTTGCGTTTTGATAGGTAGAAGTTGAAATGAATTCACAACAACAAAACAACAAAAAGTCGGTTGAAGTTTTAAAGACTTCTCAAGAACAAGATGCTTACCTTATTACACTAACAGTCATTTCTCATAAGTAGACAGAACAAATTTCTCATAAGTAGACAGAACAACGAATCATCTGAAAATTAACCTTCACAAACTAACCGTCGTTTCTAATGAGAAGACAAAATACGAACCATCTAAATACTGAAACGATATATTCCCGATATCAGGCAACGTATCTGATAATGGATATGACAAGAGTATGAAGAATGCTGAATTCATATTGACATATAATGCGAACTGAATTTACATTCGAAAAGTTTATTGGGATAAATGCAGGCAACATAGCCACTGATTGTAGAATTATTTCGTAAAAGAATATTATCTACATGTATATTCCGGAACGTGAAACCAAAAGATTGAGCCAAATTTTTATCGCTTTTTACTGCAGAAGGCGCTGTATGAAGCTAGCTTCTTACTTATAAAGGATTACATCGGTGAAAAGGAGTGCACAGTTAGTTCCTATAGTAATGCCAATGAAACACACATCTGTCAAAGGTTTCAAAAATGTTTCAATTAAGATATCAAGAATTCTTTAAATGTCGTCTCCAATATACAAGATAACCAATGTTGAATAAATAAGGTGAATTTTGAAATGGTATATGTACATTTCAAAGAGTAATCTCTCCTCAGTAGCATTAGAACCAAAACATAGGGAGTCTGATGTAAACATTATTGAAATAAATTTCAACATCCAGCGGAAGGGACAACTGCTAAGTGAAAGATGTTTTGAAGCCTTTCTGTATTTTCAGCAATGCAAACTACTTTTTATTAGAATCAAAAACTGTTTGTCCCTTCCTAGAACGGATATTTGAACCTTCGTTTGCCATCTTTTATAACAAAAGAAAATTGAAGTTAAAAGGGTAGTTTATATGTCATGTTCTGGTTAGAACCTTGCTTTCTTGCATTCATTGCCCAACCACGTAAAAATGATTCTTTGGAAGAAGGAAGTCTGTAAATAATGGGAATTGCTCTGTGACCAATAACAAATCGGATACACTGTATCTCTGTTATATTTTTTCTCTGCCTCCCAAGCTATAGTCTTTAATCCGACATCTGAACACTAAGATCGACATTTCTATGACATACATGTATGTGAACTGAAATACAAACGTATAGTGTCGCTTTGCGTTACGAGCTCTGCTAACCATCATCTGCATTATAAATGAAACATTAAAAGTTTAAATTTTACCAATGTTAAATAAATATGGAAAATTTAGGTATGCTATATGTATATTCCAGGGAATAACTTCTCATCAGTAGTATTAGAACCGAAATAAAGGAAGTCTAAGATCATAATATATCAAAAGAAGTACTCAAATCCAAACAAATCGAAATAGGTAGCGGTAGGAACAACTACTAACTGCACTGCTTTTCGAGGCATGAAAGTAACTATATTACGTAATTATCTGCCCTTCAATTAGCATAGTTGTGCTTCTTTTAAATTATTCTTGTTGTTTAATTAAATGAAATATAAAATTAAGTTTATATTTGCAACTAAAATATCTTAAAAGTTTAAAATATTTATTGGTAATTACTTTTCTAGTAATTGATTAACCTGAAATTAAATAAATAAATAAACAATTAATTTCCCAGAAGTAACGTAACAATTTAATAACTTCAAATATTGTGTTAAACTGTGTAAAAGTTTTATATGATATTAGATTGTTATATTTTTAAGTTTAAATAATGTATCTTTAGTAACATCACGATACACACCAATAGTGTAACCTGCCACTGTTCCATCAATACATTACGTTGGCATCTACATTCTACGACATTCACTACGCTAAGAACTGTATTGTCAATTAATGTTTCTAAAAACTGACATTCGTGGCGGGCGCCTTCGTCATCTGGAATCCTAAGTCAATATCCTTAGCGGCCTTCGGGGAAGCTTTCGAATATATCTGAAGCTATGAAGATAGTATGTGAGTCAGGGGGTCAGACTAGGCGCCTCCTTACAACGAAGCGTGTCTGATGAAGGTAAATCCAGAAAAAGCATTTCACACAGTTAAATTTGGCTTTTGAATATATTTTTTAAAAGTACGTTAGATGTGGTTCGTATCTTTCTGTCAATTATTCCATATCTTTCCTTAAGAAATTAAATTGTTACATTTTAAAACATAAATCATTGAACATGCAGTTTTTTTTTTTTTTTTGCTGCCATTACAAAATATTATATGCCAATAGATATAAAATATATCAGGATATTTTACATTTTCTAAAATTCACTAATCCTGCTAACAAAAATTATAATATTGTGAAAACGACAAATTTTGACATTTACCAAATGAGTAGAGAAAAACCAAAGGGTATTTCTAAAATGTTTGAAATTTACAAAAGTTTCCGGAACTTTGACTACACTCAATTTTTAGAAATTCATTCAATTTTTTTTTTTTTTTTTTATTTAGTTAAAAGTGAGAAGTCAGGGAAACGTACGTTAACCATAGGCTTTTCAGTTGGTTGCGCGCAAGACAGGGGATGCCTACCCCTCCGGAGCACCTGATCCCACTCCTGTTTTGTAAAGGAGTTCGTAGATTCCTCTTGTTTATGTCTAATCTTTTAGTTTGTTTTAAACTTGTTTTGTCTCTTTGGACTATGCACTTTTGATCTCTCGCATGGGCATTCTACACTTGACTTCGAAATATCAAACAAAAAAAATATTTTGTTAGTTATCCTGACAAGTGTGGCAAGGCAACATTTTAAATTAACCAAATAACTAGATGAAAAACAAGTAAATGGTGATTGCATTGTGGGTGTCTATGTACCCGTATAATATAATTGTCAGGTAACAGATGCCAATATTTATTACTTTGATTTGGCTATTAAAATTTATGATTTGCCGTGTCTGTGAGAAAAGCTACACACACAGGTGAACCCGATCGTCATCATAACGTGAAAATAATTCACGCTTTTTCATGTTTCTCTCATGCAGTGAAGACGGTTTCTATGTGGCTTTTAGTTTGACCAACTTCCAATTTGTGGTCCCTAACATGTCTGGTTAAGGCCAACCAAGAAAGCATTTTTCCGTCAGTTAAATTTGACTTAAAGATATTTCTTATAAACGTATGTTAGATGTTGATCGTATCTTTTTAGCATATATTCCATATTTTTTTTATTTTTATATATAAAAAAAAACAGCATTGCCTGTGAAAAGTTGTTTCTTCTTTATACTATTTTCTTTTAGGTATAACATGTTCCGTTAAAATGTTAAGTTGTTTTTAATTTCCTTATCAGCTCATGTCAATCTACAAGGGCATCATTGATTTATATGGTGCGATTTAGAGCTCATCTCAAGATGAGCATTCCACAATTCTTGGATTCCTTGTCAATAAGTAAAGCCTGTTCGAATAGCCAAACACAGACGAAGCTTGTTGGACATGTAGTAAAAGGAATTCGAAGATACCAAAGGGGCAGACAGAAATCGTTAAGTCGGAAGGGCCAACAAAATGAAATGAAAGACAAACATAGAACACACAACACTACACTTAAAACTAAAGCTGGAGTAACACGAACCCT
>JAULBM010000023.1:3346926-3363705 GCA_032357055.1 Geukensia granosissima | reverse complement strand
GTAAGACAAGCTACACACATTTATTCCCGCCAAATTAATTTGCATTGAAAATTATTATAATATCGAATAAATTTTGATTTCAATTCATTCAGAGAACTATTTTAGGCTTATTATAATATAAAATGTTTAATAAATCTTATTGTGGTATTTACTAAGTAAGTTGTGTAAACACTCTGGTTTTTTAAAAGCACAAACTTTTGCACGCGCCCATTTTCTGTGACGTTGCATAATGGCAACAATGGCGTTCATCGAGTGTTATGTGTATTTACGATATAAAATGTGAGAAAAAGAATCAAACACCACCGAAAGTACAAGACGGAAAATCTCGGACACCCTCCGGTAAGATTTTCTCGTCTTGTACTTACGATCTTTTGTCGCAACCCATCGTGCAGTTAAATTTCAGTTATATTTCACACAAAAACATCCCATAAACACTCATTGAAAAATCTGCCTAAAAATTGCATGTTTTCAGAAAAGTAAGATTGCATTCTGTGTTATTTCTAGGTATTTATTCTACTATATTTTAACATTTCTTCTTTAATCTGTCTCAAAACTCATGAAATCCGAGATTAATATGTAAATTTGATCAAGTCTTAATATTCTGGGTGGGCACCGGATTAGTCTCCGAGGTTCGACCTACAGAGCTGACCCATCACAATGCCCAGATGGCGGATAGGGGAGCCCTCTCGTTGGCGGTCTGCCAGTTTAAAAAACAGAGAGCCTGGCCGTGCACGTATAAGATCACTTTGTAGATTTCGCAAAGGCTTTATAATGTCGACACAAAAGTCTAAATCTTTCGTCGATACCCACCACCCCCAGTCAAATGCCGTTGCCCTGTTGTGTCCCACACCACCCAACCTCCACTTTCGATAAGTTTGGTAATTGTATAACTTGTTCTCGTCTTGAATATACATGAGAATTTTTTTTTCTTTCGAATTGAAATGAAGTTTTAACCATAATACTATAAGCTTCGCCTAAAAGAAGGATTCAAACTATACATATTCCGTGGTGAAACTTTGATACCGATTCTCTTTTTTTGTGGCAAGTCTCGTTGATGTACTGAAGAAAAATATTTCGATCAGTTATATTGATTCAAGTGCAGTTTGTTCTTTCCACGATTTGACAGCTGAAACCGTTTTCACCGGCTATCAGGGTGAGATTGGATTGTGTTATATATATACAGTTTAAGGAATCGTTGGCGTTTATTTAACCACCGTGTCTTCTCAAATTCCAAATGATTTTAAGATTTGAGGAAATTTCTTTCAAATTTGCTGCATGTGAAATTGTGGTTCAGAACATATAACTGGCTTTAATGGATGCAGAAATGGATGAGAAATATTCTCTAGACAAAACGCTGCTTGTCTTAAAATGATACAGGAAAGCGCCGAAGAAATGATAAATGCAAATATCGGCGAGATAAATAAAACTATTTCGCATCAAGAGTTAAGTTAGGAAATAGAAAATATCTTATCGCTAAAAGATCATTTAAAGTTATCATTCAGCAGCTTAAAGTAGTTTGTATAACAATTGTAATTATTATTATTATTATTATTATTATTATTACATTAAATAACGAGAATTGATTAGCGAAATAAAGCTCCCACGAGTTGCGAAAACTGTTGCTCTTATGATTAATTTTTGTTGGAATGTACGTGCGGAGGAAACGAAGATCTCGCAGAGCGAGACTCAACGGACCGGCCAATAGAAATGTCCCCAAAATTTATATAATCATAGGATGGACTAACCCGAATAATCCAGTCGTAATTATTCCGCTCACTATCGATCGCTTCATTAACTCGACAGGTGGAGAGAATCGGAGACGGTGAGGGCTTGAATTATTCGAGTTAAGGAAGGACCAATTAAATGCCCATTTTTGCTTTATTACCTGTTATTAAATTACAAATCTCACTATAACCTTCAAATATCAGTTCATGGAAGAAACGAATAACGTATCCAAACCACGAGAAATAGATTTATTGGAAATAATCCATTATAAAAGAATAAAAACGTAGATATGAAACTGTTTTTGATAGACTCAAAGGAAGAAATACATGTACATATGTAATTCCGTAGAGCAATACAGGAATATCTCTGTCATTCATCAATCAAGACTTGGACCACATATCAGTTGAAAGAAGAAATGAAATTTCTACTATTGTGACAATCAATACGTCACCAGTGGACTGTTTTCTTGGCTGATTAATGTGTATTTGCGATATTACATTGATACTTTATTACTGTTTACTGAAGCTCAAAATCTCATGAATGACCAATACTGTTAATGAGTAAAATCATTTATCTCCGCTTTGTTGTCCAGTGATGTAGGTTAGATTCAAGATTTGTTCCAAAGTATTCGAGCACTACAGGAAATCTAACAAGATACACAAGCAGCATGTAGACTTAATGACGCGAATTGCCTCATTTAAGTCACCTGGGTAGTCTTGGTGATACATGTACCGTGCTCGCTTCGAGTGCGGATGGTCCTGAATTCGAACGTCTATCGAACCAGAACACCATTGGTCTTTTTGTCTACCCAAAGCACGAAGAATTCATGAGGATGAGCAAAGACGTGACTACTCAAAGTCGGAATAACGGTGAGGGTATCAGGTAACAGTCATCATGTTCCCTTGTGGGTTAGCAGGTGCAATATCGGCCTCAACCTGTCGGTGAAGTACAAAGCAGACTTCATTTATCTCTTAAAATCGATACGATCTCGTCTTGAAAATGCATTTAAGTATTTGTCGCAGGACCTTCATTATTTAACATCCAATCAATCAGTCAAAGATCATTTTGTATAAACCAGCTTCGGAACAAATGATCAAACAAATGAGTAGAAGACATAAAAAGTGCTATATCTGTAGCCATGGAGCCGCAAATATGACCTGTACTCTATTTTAGAATTTGTTGGAACGAGTAATAAGGTTATGCAAGAAAAACTGTCAGCCACATTCTTATAAAATTGTGTTTATTTTGTAGATTTAAAGTGCGAGTTGAAATAATGCTTTTTAGCAATGACGATGTATTTTAAGACGAGCCAATTTTAATTCTCTGCGGTAATATACATTACAAAATCTATACATTACTTTATTTAGGTCAAAATAAGGCGCTCCAGTCAAAAATGAAGATGGCCAACCCTCAATGTTAAATATCCGTCGGGAAATTAAGGGGAAAATAAAAGTATGTTAAACGCTTCTGCGTAGTGTAAAACAAGACCTTTTAACCGTGGTGTAATTCTTTCATTTGATTTAAAACAAATAGAAAGGCGCACACATAATTTAATTAAGTTCGAATATCGTATTCCACAAAAACTTGACACAAAATTAAATTGAATTGGTACAATTATCAAAATCCTGGTTGCTTGAATTGAATATTGGATTTATAAAAACTCGTTAAGGGAATACATGATTATTACTTTAATTTAAACATATTTATGATCTTCTCGGCTTCATTGGTTTTTAACTCACCTGACCAATGGCCATGTGAGCTTTTGCCGTCATCACTTGGAATCCGTCGTCTGTCTGAGCCTCTAATTACATGAAATGAAGTATTACTTAATGCAAAAAAATGAAATGGCAATATGTAACAGTCATTTTATAACGAATTGTTGCACTGGCATTTTTCATGAACAATATTCACCCTTATCTATTTAAAAGGATTTTTGTGTAGTTGTATTTTCACTGTATGTCATAAACAAACACAGTTTATTAATCGATATCTGTCAAAAATGGATTGCGTAACCATTACTCAATTTTAATGAAAGATATGTCAATGTCAGGGGGACACGTGTCCATTGAGGCCTAATATTGATACTTTGAAAGTATAATTGAAAACTTACGCACATATGTGCTATGTGCCAAATAAATGTTATTGCTTTGTTTTGTGCCAAACCTTTGTCGAAAATACCAAATAAAATATAGATGCACACAAACATGGAATAAGTTGAATCAGTCATTTGGTTTTAATCTTAAACGAAGAGAGACACGGCAGTATACCATTTAGTTCTAGTGTCTACTTATATTGCTTGCCTGTAATCGTATTTAACTGCTCCGGTGTATTATATGTCAGGAACATGTATAGTTCAAGAACGAAAATAATCAACAAACAATATAACGCTAACAATATCACAGTCAGAAAGAGTTACGCCTTCAAGGTAATTTTATTAAGAAATTGACTACGAACTGATAAAAAAAATAACAAACTGGAAAGTTTCAAAGCTGTTAAGCTGTTAGTTACAGATCTGTCTTTTCGATTTACATTTGCTAATTTCAGGCAATGTTAATTCACTACAATTGGAGCAGGGTGATAAGTTTTCATGACTTGCGGAAATTTGCCTTTTCGTAAAACTGAAACTGATCTCATCTGATTATTTAAACAGTTTAAAACTGATTTCCACATTACGTAATTTATTGTCGACTGAAGACTTATTCATCATTATACAGATATAATTCATTATCATGAATGACATGTTCTGGATTCAAATTTACAAGGAGTTTGGTTAACTTGATTAATTTATACATGATTTGGTTGTTCGTCTTATTTTATTCATATTTTGCCAAAAGGCTGATCTCATTATAAAAAGGAAAGTAAAGAAGTATACATAATCGTTCCTTTTCAGTCTTCTTTTTATATATTTCTGAAGCCGGTTACAATAACTGACTACAGTTGCACCATAAAAAACTAGTAGAAACGAAAGCGAACAGGAAATCACAAAATGAATAATAGAAGCCTTACCTTGACGCTCTTTTCAAGATTATTTCCCTGATAAATTTAAGAAAAAATATGATAAATCTTATACTTACAAAAGACGTTAGATTTTTTTTTAAAGCTGCAAAAATTACTTTTTTTTATAGCACCACAATTTTCTTGACTTGATAAATTTGTTAATGTATGTGCACTTGTTTAAAAATACTGCTATCTTCTTTTCAGATTAAAGGCGCAATTTCAAACGGAAATATAAATAAAACACCTGATACATGTTCGGTTTAAAAAATGAAATTTCTTTCTTTTCATGACCACTTCCACGCATCTGTTTGAATCCGGTTTACAGCTTGTATCTGTTTAATGCAAACAAGTGTTACCCTTCAATGGTCTATTTCCTGATAATGAATAGCACAAAACCTTTATTGTGCATAACAGGTCTCTACTAATCTAATATCTAGTTTTCCGATGCTCTCAGCAAGGACAACAAAATGCGTTTTCATTGAACTTTTTGTTTTGGTTCTATATAGCGCAAATGTCAAGGAACACGTATCACATCCCACCAAGAAGCTACAAAAAGTCTTCATCAAAAGGTCTTTCACACCTACTTTAAACATTTCTGTATTCAGCAGTATAATCGCCATGACATTTTTTATTAGAATAATGCCGATGAAGTAATAAGTTTAATTGTCGAAAATAAATAACTAGTTATAACACCTAATAAAACATGCCTAATTGAAAAACATGCACAGAAAATGACAATATACTGTGTAACTTTTCGGCTGTCATTTGAAATT
The DNA here is from genome assembly GCA_032357055.1 of Geukensia granosissima. Classification (NCBI taxonomy): domain Eukaryota; kingdom Metazoa; phylum Mollusca; class Bivalvia; order Mytilida; family Mytilidae; genus Geukensia; species Geukensia granosissima. The sequence continues at coordinate 3,358,210 of JAULBM010000023.1, read as the reverse complement.
AACTTGAGTATTAATCAAGACAATATGCAGCATGTCACAAGGAGTTAGATTCCATCATAGTGGGAATACAAACAAGTTTACCAAGTTAAATAAATTTGTAAAGTTTGATATATTATATTTAAAAGAAAGAATATAGAATATATGTCAGAAAGACACAATTCACAGATTTTCTGGGTTATCTCGTTAAAGCTGTTGCCTTAGCTTACTTGATTTCCGTGGGACACGAAACAGGTTCTTAAAAAAGTTCTCTTATCAAAAAGATTTTTGACTAAATAAAAAATCAAACGATTGGCAATGCCTAAATATAACTGCATATGAAGCGCTTTTGTAGATTAACCTTTAACAGGTACGCTCGGGACCAAATATTGAAAACATGAATTACTTGCAGGCTGGCAGATGTAACCCCTCATCAGTAGCATTAGATCCAAAACATAGAATCCAAACATAGAACAAAAATTACTTTGAATTTTCGGTGGCAACTTGGGGGATGTGGTTGGAATCGTTAAATTTTTCCTATCTAATATTTATTTTTTGTTCCATGGTATGGACTGTATATTAAATGGCAATCAGAAGTTTCAAACCTTCAAAATATGCAGATCCTCCGTTTAAAATCATTCCTTTAAACCCTTCTCGCAAACGCAAATTAAATTGAATTTCGTCTGTTGCAATAAAATAAGTTTTGAACAACATAATACACGACTGTCGTCTGCTGCAATAAAAATAGGTTTCGGACATTTAACTAAAATTACATCTAATTGGTATAGACTTGAATGATATTGTAGTAGCAATAATAATTGACATTAGTAGCCTGAAACGCTTTTACAGCTGAAAGCCGTGCTGGTAAGCTTCGGGCACCTGCTAAACTCAATGTGTGATTATCGACATTTCATTGAAAATCGTTTTCTTTTATTTTTATTATTGTGTGGTCATTTTTAGATAATTAACAATTAATCGAATGATAAAGGTACAGAATATTACACTTTATATAATTAAAGGAATAATTGAAAACGTTAAAGTTTTCAACTCAAAACATGATTAAATATAAAGAAAAAAAAAACTGAAATTGTATAAAACATGATCCCAATGATGCCTCCTCGGAAAATATTGGTTGATAATTGAACACGTTAAAATAAACACTTAAATAAATTTTGTAAAAGTAGAAGTGGCATTATTGTCCATGAGACAGCCATCCACCAAAAGACAGTCGGAGGAATTCGAAGATACCAAAGGGGCAGACAGAAATCGTTCAGTCGGAAGACAGACATGACTAGGGCCAACAAAGTTAAAGAAAAAAAAACATATAACACACAACAATTCGCTGAAAAATAAAGCTTGAATAACACGAACCCTTCAAAAGCCAAGATGAGTTCAGGTGCTCCAGAAGGTTAGCAACTCCTGCTCTACTAGTGGCACCCGTCGTGTTACTCAGTAGACAAAGCCGCTGTATAAGCCACAGTTAAACTTCTACAAGTCCCTTTACGGCCTTCAACAACAAAACGAGCTTAAATTAGGGAAAAATCTGAAATTTTAAAAAATCCCAATTTTTTCTTTAGGTTGGTCACAAAAACTTATTTGTTGACACTTTTTACTCATATTGCTGCAAGTCATCATTCAAAATACAGTCAATGCAATTTTTAAAGGTACCAAATATTCACAAATAATTAAAAAAAATATTTTTCACTTTCCGTCTTGTTTTATGTGTAGGGGTTACAATATTGTGATTACTACTGCAAGAAGAGAACAAAAACCTATATACTAGAGACTCATTTGCAGCTTCCATTGATACCAAGTTGTTGGTCATTCTTCAGTGATGGCGCGGTCAGAGCTCTCAAAGTCATGCTTACCTCGAAAATCGAAAAACTAAAATCTAAAATATGGGTTGGTACTTTGATGTGGACTTGAATATATATATATATATAACCTATTACAAAATTTTTCTTCGAAACACGTATAATTCTTGAGTATTGATCATACATGTCATACATAAAAACATCTTATGCGGTAATATCCAAGGGCGATGCATAATAGCTCACGAACAAACGTTAGTGTTGCCTTTTTGTTAAATAAAAATGTTGTTTATTCGAATTCACTATATTTATTCATCACTGGTAAACTTGCATTTTGGAAAAAAACAACCAGTCGTTTACACAATGTCAAAGATCATTTTAACAAATGGCGTTTTTCTAATTTTTAGCTTCGCATTCAGTTAACGAGGAACAATTATGTAAATATACCTTTACAATTTAATTATTTCTTCAACATCCCTGTTTTGTTGTGTAAGTTTTTCTATTAGAGATGATGATTAATGATTTTTGACATTAGAAGTTGGCGTTCTAGAGACCATAATTGGAAGTTCAAAGTATTCCTTCGTCTTCCAGAACAATCTATCAAAACACATCAATTTATAAATTCGCCATTACTTCAAATACTAATGGTGTGCTCGATTTATCCACTAAATAACGTCTAGAGTGGCTGTTATCTGTCCTTCTAGCATGCATTTTCCGTGCTGATTTGCCTGTATATTAGGCTTTAAATGGTTTGGTATTTAATTAAATGCCTCTGTTGTTGTATTATTAGTTAGCTGTGTCATCAACAGATAGTGAAGGGTAGTCGAAAGCGCGATGTTGAAATCAATCAGTGGATTTAGTGGTGCCGCTGCTTAGCAATTACTCCATAGTTGATTAGTATCCCAGTTCTGTAAAGTACGAAAATGAATTTTTTTTAAACTTTAAAAAACTCATGATGTTTTATCACAGGATCAGTTACAATTACAAACATTTGAAAGAGTATATGATTATTTTAAATCAGTTCTGTTTAAGGACCATAAGCTGAAAAGCTTAATTTTGTGACACCCTTGAAAAAGAAAAAGGAAAATCGCTTGCAGTTCCAAATAATTTGTTTTATCATAATTTAAGAAATGAAGTACATGTTTATCATGACAAAAGTCCGTTTGTTACTGCAATAAAAATTGGTTAATTAAACATAATAAGTCACGAGTAATACGGAGTCTAGTATTTATCAGGACCACTAAACTAATAACATAATACATCTTTTAATAGGACTCATACAAATTTTTACATATCTAATACAGCTTTCAGTAATTTTAATACAAAAGAATTGTGTATTAATGAAAAGTGCAGCAATGTTTAATTCTAATCTGAAAACCGTACCGAATATTGGTTCATACATCAGTCAATATTTCAACGTCGTACTCACATTGGTTCATATATATCAGTCAATATTTCAACCTCGTACTGACAATGGTTCTAAATCAGTCAATATTTCAACGCCGTACTAATTGGTTCATATATATCAGTCAATATTTCAACGTCGTACTGAAATTTGTTCATATATCAGTCAATATTTCAACGTCATACTGACATTGGTTCATATATCAGTCAATATTTCAACGTCGTTCTGACATTGGTTTATTTATCAGTCAATATTTTAACGCCATATTGACATTGATTCATATATCAGTCAATATGTGAAACTATACAACAACGGATGTAAATGTACTAGCAATTGAACCATTATATGAACACCTGATGTGTTTAACAATCCTTAGTATAGAAATTAGAATCTAACGGTGCACAAAAAAATTCCTAAAAATTGCAGTTATCACATGTCCTAAGCCTAAAAATCAAAAACGTTAGAACAAAAAAGACAAAACAAAACAAAACAAACAAACAAACTTGACACAGGAGTTCATACGGAAACCTGCAGATTACTAAACACAGATCACTTATAAACTGGGTATGACTAATCCCATTCTATAAGGTAAGAATGTTATCCTAGATAAAAATAGAGAAGATATGATCTTGTCATCATGGTTCTTGGATGTTTTCGATAAAACATTAATTAGTTTTAAAACACATTTCTAGTTTGCCTTGATCCTTGAAGCTTTGAACGCAAAGAAATCCTTAAAGGAATGAAATTGGATGAAATTTAAACATTTGAAAATACTCAAGTGCTCATTAAACAACATGTGAAGTCATTGACATAAGAAATTTTAAAATTTTATCTGAAAATCTAAAACGAGAATACATTTGAAGTAATGGTGATCCAATTATTGATTAAATGATCCATTATATTCCAGACAGAAACCATTGAAACAGTTTTACAAAAAAAGGCTCAAAAGAATTTAATGCAGAAAGCAGTTGATATATTAAGTGAGAGAGTTCCGATGCGATAGGTAAAAAATGGCAACCCTGTAAACAAATTATAGCCAGGGTGACCCATGACTATCTTTTCGAATTTAACGGCTAGTTCGATATTCTCAATCAGAATAATACTGATGTTTGAACAATAATCTGAGTAGACAGAAACTTTATAAAGGAAAGACAACATACGACAAACACACAACACAGAAAACCAAAAAAGTAAGCAAAATAATACATGAAAAAACAATCCCGACAGAACATAAGTATGAATGTATACCGACACTGTTATACTGTATCAAAACCATATGAAATTTATTGCCAAATATAAATTGATCTCAAAGTTAGAAGAGGTTGTAAAAGAAAAATCAAGGATTAAGTCAGTCGCCAAACTCTGAACACTTCTAACGTTTTTCAATGGTTAGTCGTGGTGTTATAGCTTAATCAGGGAAAATGGTTCAGTCAACCGACAGTTTGGAGAACTTAAATACTTCTAGCCTTTTAAAAATTCTGTCAATAAAAATCTATGACAATTCATCATGAATCTTTAATATAATTTGACAAAATAAATCTAGTCAGAGTACCAATTTAGTATTCACTCAACATACCTGACTATCTTAACTAGCTTCTTGTTTTCTTTATTTATATTTCTTTATTTTATTTTATGATTGTTTGATTGAAGGGGTAAGAAGTAGTATATTTCAAGGCGACTTTTCCATATCTGAAATTCAGACCGAACAAAAGCTCTCCTAAGATATTGAGGACTTCTTAAAAACATTTTAGAAGAGTATAAATATTGTCTAGTATTTTGTCACTGCCTGGGTAAAGACAAATATATCTGCTTTAGTCAATTTACATTAGGATTTTACATACGTTGATGAAAATATAATAATAATAATAATAATAACCCTCCCCTACCCTGGGACTGGTGTGAAAAAACGACAATAAAACATACTTTAAAACCAAATGCATAAGATTTAACTTTAAAGTTGATACATAGAACACAAAATAACAAATAAAACAAGAAACAACAAAATGAGCCAATCTCGAAAAATGAATCTCTTTCTGACCGCTAGTTCAAAATCCAAACTCAGGATAACTAGCCTGGATATGTTTGGAAAACAGTTAATCAAATGTTAGCCTCTGAATATTGAAACTTTAAAACATTCAAAATAATCTAGTTTTAACGCAATGCTGAAGTTAACAAAACTGCGACAGCAAAAGTCGTATTCATTTAAGTTAAACGGAAGCATTAATTTATTTGAAACGTTCATTTGAAAATTGCACACGAAGACGGAATGAAGAAAGTCTGTATAGTATAAGCCATTGTAATTAAGATAAATTTCATTTTAGAATATTTATTTATTTAATAATGAAATTTGAAAACTTAAGGTTAGGCCTTCATTTGTATCCATTGGAAGAGCTTACATAATTTTCTGTGCACAAAAACTTCTTTATTGTCACTTCCGTTTATTATTCTGTAGTAAATTCGGAATTACCCTGAATTCCTTAGAGATGAATAATAACTCATTGAAAGCAACGTGGTATAAAATCATATCAACGAAAGGCTTTAAAATTCTATTAAGAAACAAGTAAACGTTTTTGTAGAATTAGATCTAATCAGATGCCAAATAAAATTTTTCACTGCAGGAAATTTCAAGACGTGAGAAATTAAACATAAAATCGATCTATGCTCGACTTAATTCTTAATAAGATGTCTATGCATCCAAAACGACGTAGAAATAAACCTATTAAAAATGAAAACCATTTATTTCTAACTGTATATCCCTTTACTTATAAACACCTCACGTCTAGTGGTTACTTTGTAATAGAGAGCATCCACTTTCAATAAAAATTTAATAGGAACTAAATGTCTGCTTAACGTGTCTACATTTTCCGATTTAAACATTTAAATCCGCCAGTTGAATCTTATTTTTAGCAATATAATTATAAATGGTTTTTTTTTTAAACAGTAATAACTAATCTAGGAAACAAAGTAGTCAGCTTGAAACATTCAATATGGGGCAGTGCTTCCAATGTTGATACGATTTAGCAAATCAATAGAAAGACCAAGAAATTACCAACCCGTTCTGTAAATTTACAAATGCACATTTCCTAATAAGTCTATGTAATATAACCCCTACCCTCATCCTACTAAATTAAAAAATGAACTATAAAAAAAACATTTGATTCTTAATTCCTGAATCAATTGTATTGTTCTCTTATTTGTTTTCTGTGTAGTGTACTGTATTATATCGTAAGTATTCTCCTTCCTTGGGTGTCGCCGCGATATTGTTAATTACTTTAATTACTGCAGACGTGGCGTTAAACACCAATAAATCAATCAATTAATTTAGCCATGGGCGTGTCAGACCTTTGACGTTACGATAGCCGTTTGTTTCTCAGGTGTCTTCAAAACTTCAAATTATTATGTTGAAATATTTCAAACAACAGAAAAGGATTCTTTCATAAAGTCTAATTAAGAACACCAAATAACAATGTGACAACATTCTGTCAACAAAATACTTAATTCACTATACCAAAAACCGTCATATCCTGTACAATTCAATTATAGTTTGTCAGTTGAAAGAACTTCCCCATCGGCATATTAAGTCAAGTCTACTAAGACTATTTAACCTTTGTTACAAAACAAATCAAAAGCTTTAAAGATGTCCATTAGGCAGATTTAGTATATAAGAACAGGTTTATTAGTAACACAAGAGTACTTATACCTTTTGTTAATTTTCCTGATTTCCTTCAGACCTCGCATATCAATTCTGCATTAATTGGAATAGCTTTTCAATATCCGTTACATTAAAACATCTTGAAAACAGCCTTGAAATCAAAATTTGAAAGAAAATGTCTGGTTAAAACATTTCATCACACAAAAATCGTACAAGTACGTGGAAGGAATAGTATAAGCAGGAATCAACGCTCTCACTGCAACAGAAGAAGTTTAATTGGGGCATTTGAAAATGATTGATATATGGTAAATCACGTCATCAATTTAAATCGTCTAAAGTAAAACAAAAAAGGAAGAGAATAGATCCTCTGGCAACGGTTGACCCCTCAAACCGAACTTTTCCCTCGCCCAAGTGACGGACTATAGATTGATCTTCGGGTTCAACAAAGCAAAAGTTGCCCTCATATCTAGCAGCTGTCAATAAAAAAATAAAGACCTTTGTTTAAACAAACAGCCAAGAATGTCAGACTATATTCACGATAAGATCCAGGGTTCTTCTGTGTATCCAATCCTTTCCTTCAAGAGGTTTTTCGGGAATTAAACTATAAACTACAAAAAGGCAATAGAATTGTAATTGACTTGTAGGATCTAATGACTCGTTATTGTTTTTACGTTTTTTTAATTTATCTTAAACGTTCAATTTCTCTTTTGTCCCATTTCCATATCGCTGTTTTCTTGTTTACACTGGAGCCGTCAATCCAAGCTCCAAACAGCGGTCAACGTTCGTATCTCAGCTTATCGTTACTAGCCAAAGCTAGGACGTGTCAACACTATTTCGGAGTTTGCCTTAAATCATAATCACGAGTACCTGTTTATGAGTGAAAGAAATTTTTTGGGGAGTGAAAGATGACGTAATAGACAAATTGCATTACACGACGTTTCTGATATTCCGGACTTTTAAATTAGAACGTTCAACATTGATGTTTGAAAGGATTACCTTGCAAACTTGTTCATATTTCAGACGAAATACAGAAAACTTTCTCCATGTTTTCACTGTTCGGAAAATGAAAAACATTTATTGTAATGCCTGAACTAACGAATTATTACCATTTGTTGATTCAGACTTTTTATTTTCTTTTTAATGTCTTGTCATCTGGTAGTAGGATATAAATGTTATAACTACGATTCTTTGGTTTAGCTTCCAGATGATTCTTATATGGACGTTTAGGACATATATGATAAAAAATGTACCCTACTAAATGAATTCGGAATAGATTTTCTTTTCAGTCATTAAAAATCATTGGCGTTCATTAAAAATTAAATTACAGTCTATATCTATCTCTATGCCATAGAATCAATTTATGGCAAAAAGATGTTATCAATTTGTGATGAAATTCTAATACAAAAATGTCATATTTAATGAAAATAACATGTAAGATGTCAGATTCATGGGGATGATTGCTGAGGTATTGTAATTTCTATAAATATTTGAGTTAATTGTGTTTTATTGATATCAAATATCTTTTTCTCTCAATATGTCTTCTTTGGCTTGCAGTCAGTCTGATTGTTGTCTCATTTCGAAAAACTCTGTACTTTTGAACAAAACAGATAATGGAAAATGGTAAAGAAATACTTATTCAATGTTGTTTTCTTATTTTTTATACCGAAGCTCTTAGTATTGAGTGATGCATCTGATGTGAAACCTTTCAAACGTTGCAAATATCCAATTGGCTAGTACTAAGCTAACGTAAAAGTGTACACAGGGATCGACTTCTTTTAGATTATGTAAACATAATCTTATGCTGGCAAAACGTTTCCATAGTTTTCGTTAAAAATATTTCGTTATTTGACCAATTTTACTGAAATTTATGTAATAATGCGATTCCTTAGAATTTTTTTTTTATTTGTGCTTTCGGCTTCTCACTCACAAAATTAAGTACATGTACTTTATTCAGTTTATGAACGTATAAGCTTTTATAACACAACACATAAATAAACTCTTACAAAATGTATTTCTTTTATAAATTCATATTGTTAATTTAATTGCATACAGGCACTGTGCATGACACATATTAACATTGTAATTGAAATTTGATTCGAACTGAAATTATATCGAAAGTAAACAGATGTGATGTTTCGACGTTGTCGATTTGTGAACCGGATTTGAAAAGAAATGTATTCATTTTCATATTTTGTGATTTGGAGAGCAATTGACACAATGACATTATAACTTGACAACAGACGTAAAGATATCCTGGTCAGCAAATTCACATTTCGTTTATTCAAAAACCGTTTTTCATGAGACTACAAAATATTTATCTCACACTTTGAAGGAAGGCTCAAATTGATTGGACAGAAAACAAGTAATAAAACATGCTTATGTGAGATGGATCTTTAAAAATCTCACCCTGAGCTTGGCTACAGTAACTGAGAGCATTCTTAACTGAGATATCTTCTTCTGCATGTTTTTTTTTGTTTAGCATATTTATTGTAACTCCGGTATTCACTAGTTGGATTGGGTGATTTTCTGTTTGATTTATAAAGTTTGTCTATTACTGCTTTTGTTTTTGTTGATTTATTCCTGTGACCTCTCGTAAGGGAGGGTTGAGTATCCACTAAACTAGTTTAACCCCACCACATGTCTTATGTGATCGACCCAAGTCAGAAGCTGTGGTCCTAGATTTAGCTTTGTGTTATAGGTTTTGTTACAGGTACGTTTTTGATAATATTCAGGTCACATAACATAAAATTTGGGCCAATATTATTTTACGTAGACCCTTTTTTTAATTATGTCATTTGATACTTTTTGCAAGGACACAAGGAAGTTTGTTCCAACCTTTTTAAAGCCTTGTGGAGATCTCTAGATTTTAAAAATTCCTTCTGTTTTTTGTGGTTCTAGTGAAGTCTGACATTAACCCAATATATATCTTTTCATTTTCATATCTGTAAGGTATTAAGCAAATTAATGTGAGATGAGTAAAACCTGTAGTTGATAAAGTCAACTATACACTAACTTTCAGTTTAAACAAGGCAATACCCTCCTTTTATTCGACACTAAACCTATTGAAAATTAAAACTTTGCTAACATTGTTAGGCTGTTTAATGAAACGCTGATAAATCATTCCTAGACTTTAAACATCTGACAGTTATAGAAAAAGTGTTTTATTCCCACAGCTCAAAGCTTTTAATAAACACTAATGGAAGTCACTTGAGATTTAGTTCCGATGGATTCTTGCAGTATGATAAGTATAATGCAATTTAACGTGTTATGAAACAAGGAATACTGAAACGACTTTAGGGTAAACAATTAATATCACAAAAAGTAATATCCAGGTTAGTTTTTTTTTCAAACTTTAAAAAGAATTGAAAGTCTTCAATACGAGTACGCCGTAAAGGGTTCCGCACTTGGTCCGTTTTGATTTTGTTCACACAGGACTTGTGTTTTTAAGTTTCTAATTTAGAAAAACCCAACCTGTGAATAGATGGCATTTTTCCCATTCATTCTTTCGTATATTTCTTGTCCAGGTTTAATTTAAATGTTACTTTATTTGTTGATGTCTTTGAATTTATTTTTAACTAAAAGACAGAATTTTTCCACAATTAATTGGTTATGTTTTACCTTATGCAATAATGTTTTAAATACTATTATCTGCCCCTGAATTTCACTACATTGTAACATTGAGTGTCGGCCATCTTTATTTCTGGTGGGAACGCTAAAGTTTGACCTAGATAAAGTAAAATAAAAAATAATATTTTTTTTTTGTTCGGAACTTCGCGATTCATATAGGAAGAATTACTTTTAAATTTCTGTTCAGGTGCACCTAAAAGCATTTGTGCATGTTATCTAATCCTAATTAAACTACTCAATTAGTACGTAGCGTTGACAATGTGTACTCCCGATCTTGTGCTGCTCATGGAGAGAGCCACCTACGGCAAACAAATGGCTGACTTTATAATGTAAAATCCTTGTCGAGATTTAAAAACTCGGCGGAGCTTAAAATAAACATCGTAATTGCTACAAGGATTATTGAAACTTGCTTGCACTTTTTTCAATCTACAGCATAAACACTATTTTATAATAATACGGCCGACAGTTTTTCCTCCGTTACTTAATTACCTGAAGTCGGAGTGCTTAAACACAAAGATTATCCAGTGTATTGTGAAACGAATGCACCCACTTCAATGGGACAAGGTTGGATACGAACTCGTCCGAAATGGTAATTGCGATAGGCTAAAGCGATCTGCAATGGGAGGATTAAATAAATTATGTAGACATTTCAACTTTATAAGTCCATATTTTTCATAATAGAATTCAGTGGTTGACATGAGCTACATGGCGGGTGTGCTGCAGGAAGTAGAGACTACTTACTCTTCCGGAGCACCTGAGTCTACCCCCAGTTTTTTGGTGGGGTCCATGTTGTTCATTTGTTTTTTAGTTTTT
>JAULBM010000023.1:3326216-3341458 GCA_032357055.1 Geukensia granosissima | reverse complement strand
TTTAATTTTCTTTATATTTTGTTTAGACATTTACTTTGATGAAAGAAGGAAACATTAAAATTTCAAGAAATTTGAACCACACAATTCTCTGGAATTATTTCAATAGATATATAGTAATTTCATCATCATAAATTTTGATCACTGAGATGAATTTATTTTAAAATAAAATGATACTTTATTAAAACGTTTAGATGATCTTACAGAAATACTTCCCTAAGGTGTTGGGTACCCAATTAAATGGACAAATTTGCCGTATTAATTAAAATCCAAACTGAATGGTGACGCCGTTAACCAAAATTCGCTTAACTGCATATGGCGTTGATAATCAGTGCGCGCGGATTAATGATCTTTCAAAAAAAAAAAAAATAAAAATAAAAAAAAAATAAAAAAAAAACAACAGTCGATGGCGTGAAAAGCGCAAAACTATAAGAGAAATCGTCAATTTTTCAACTGTTGTTGTTGCCAGAATTAACTGTTCTATGGCGTAATTGTTTGGTATAATTGGTCATTGGACTCATCTCACCCAATTTGTCGACGGAACGCTGTGCACTTCCGTTATGACCAGCAGGGGAACATAGCTAATTGAAATTTAAAAAAAAATGACAGATACGGTAAAACATGTGAAAAACAAATAGATTTAGAAGGATGAACAGCCGGATTGTACCCAGTTTTTACAATTTAATACAATTACTTTTTAAACAATCGTTACCGAATGCTTATTTCACTCCAGGGTAATGACGATTAAAAACTTAAAAAGAACAAGATTTTCTTTATAAAAAATAAATAATTAAATGAACAAAATTGAAAAGAAAATAATAAAAGTAAAAAAAATACCCTGACAATCTTTAATTCTGCCTGTGGAGAGCAGAAAAGAAAACAACTATAGTTTCTTGTTTTCATCTGGTACGTTTCACCGCGAGTGAAACAAAATGAGACAGCTTAAGCCGACTAAAGTTTGAGCCACAAAAACGTATCATCTTTCCCTGTATTAATTCATTTGATAGTTTCTTTTTTTAAAGAAGTTATCATGCTACAGCTCCTATTTTTATATTAACCCACTTATTTACATATTGCAATAAAAGAGCCACAGGCTAGATGTCGACAACATCTTTTCGCTAAATATGAATGAATTTTGTAAGGGGTTTGAGGGAGCCGTCGTGGACTCAAAACCCTCCGATTTTGGGAGGATGTGAAATGGCGAAAAAGGGGTACAAACACTCGCTTCCTTGTAAAGATCGAAGAATCTGCTAGATTTAAAATTATTTCCCAATTAAATTATCCAAACTCTTCTGTTAATTGATAATGACGTTTATTGCTTTATTTCCATCCCTAGCTAGAAATAACACCGGCTTGTCGCTTCAAAAGACACATACAAATTAGACTGTATCTGGTCTTGAGAAAGTACGAAAAGAGCTTTTTTTTAAAAAAGAGAAATATTCTCCCTGAAGAAAGAATTTCATCCGTCCTGAGGACACCCGTTGATTCAAAATGACCCTTTCTTCTTGCAGGGATGTATAATTTCATAACCCGTCCCGTATTTAAGAATGCCTCGAATTAGGGGGTCAGCTGCAACACGAAATAAAATTTTCCGATCGTAATGTAACCGCTTTTTTACAGTGGTAAATAAAATTCCCAGCTCAGAAAAAATAGTGGTTCCCTATTCACAGCCTACATTTCGACTTGTTGTCGGTTAATTCGTTTCCGTCCAGTATAAATGACGGAAATATTACATATTTGATGTTAAAGCAGTCATTAATTAATTAGTTAGCCTAAAGACGTTGTAATACCTCCGAAAACGCGCCAAGTTTAACCATAAATATTGTCCCTTATTATTTTTAATACAAAATTAAGGTACATCGATTATTGTAACTGACTTGAATTAACTGGAAATTAGAAATTAAAAATGACATGCGGATGATTTTTTTAAACACACTCAAATAATCTCAAATAGAATGTAGATGTTCCGATAAACTTTGAATATGTAACCCGATTTCTACTTGAAACAGATACCAGACAAAATGTTATGTGAATTTAAGATCAATTTCATATTTATTCTTTCATTGGTATATATCATATTGTTCATGCCACCTTGTCACGAACCAACGTCCAGACTGATAGTGTTCTGAAGTGTGCACGCGACCGGTGTATCTAATTACCCAAAAGCGAAAAGGACAACTGTAACTAAACATCGCCTTAATAAAAAATATTTAATACGGCATTAAGTTAAAGCGTGCTGGTGGTTGAGGGACATAATCAAGTCAGCCCATGCAGAATGGCTTGCTCGTTGTCTCGGATACGGCAGTTCCGCAGGTGCGTGCAGAAGATTCGAAATGTAAAAATAAACTGGGTATTTATTTAATTTTTCTATTTTGACAATTGTGCACGAGGCAGTACCGTCGCGTCTCTTTGGTCGTTTAGAGGGCATTGATCGCCGTAAAATGTTAAGAAAATAATATTACAATCCTTACACTCGATTAGTTCGCTTCTGAACAATATTATGCAGAAAGTGCGACAAGAAATAAAATTCTATTATTTAGAAATTGAATAAGGACATGTACAGTTTACTTGTTCCGAAAGGAATCCGTAATGAGTCTCGGAAATTTAATTTATATATTCACAATAAAATCATCATAAATTAAACTAGCTTTTATACGTCTGTGAGGCGCACTTAATTTCTAGATCGGCTATCAAACTCGCAACTTTATACAACAAGCCGAAAACTCAACGACGCGAAAGGCGAAGAAGAAAATGTATCATTCATCATAGTTAAGTCGTTATAGAGGGTCGCAATATAAAAAAAGGTCACAATTCGGTAGAGTTCTTCATTTTAAAAACTTATGTAAGCGTCTGGACTTAAGAACGAACGATTTATCATAATTCTTCACGCATTTAGTTTTACCAAAACAAAATTATTTTTCATCTTCAAAATGCTATAATTTTCATACAATTTCTAATGCTTTTGAGGTTTTTATTGAAGTCGGCTAGACATAGAAGGATACTGTTTTCATAACAATCGGCACATGACTTAAAAATCAGAGTTCTTAGAGTGCTTTTTGCCAAGGCAATTTATTATATTATTGTATCGGATAAGGTGACGGTGACGATATTTTATTCGTGTTTTACGCCTTGACCAACAATAATACCAACTACGTCTTGAACAAAGTCATTCAAAATTAAAATTACAGTATAATTTTATGGAGTTAAATATCTTAATAATCATCGAAAAGTTGAATTTATTTTGTAAGCAGAGTGTTCGTGTCTAAAAAATGGACACTGCAAAATGGAATATAAACAATTATAATGTATTTTCTAAAACGGCAATTCCAAATTTTTTTCTCCTTTGTCACAATTCATCTCATTTGTTGGCAAAATTTCTAAACTTCTAGAATATCGTACTTGTCATTTAAGCTTAGTAGGCTTCAACTGCATTAAGACAAATTCCACATTTATATATAATTCTTTATTTTAGAAAAGCGAATGTTGAATATTTACGATTTCTAAAGCGTCGTATACAACTGTACAGTTTTGCAAATCTTTAAAAGAAAACAAATACCCAGCACTTCGAAACGAATAGCTGCTTAATATTGTTACGAGAATAACAAGTGTCAGAAAAAACGGTAGCAATTCAGAAATGTCTATTATTTTTTACGGATCGTTATTGGTCTGTGTTTAAGATGAGGCCAGGGGGAAGGGGTCCCGGGCCCCCTTTTGAAAATGCAAGATTGATTTTTAGCACTCGTTTTGCATGCAACCGAGTATGCATTGCCAAGTCTCCCTTTCCAAAAGCCAGATCCATCTATGTACTAGTATGTGTTGGCTAGTGGGGTCCCCATTTCCAAAAGTCTAGATTTGTCTCTAGAGCCCTGTACCTTTTAGTTTCCAAGCGTTTATATTGGTTAATGGAAAACAGAAATCTCTTTATACAAGTTAAATTTCAACACCGTTAAAAACTGTTATTCTTATGTATATGGATTTTTCTGTTCTCGAGAAAATGTCCCATAATCTTTTACGGAAATGTTGCAAATAATGATCACAAATTTAAACAGAATCCGTTAGGACTCTTCGGTTGTTTGAATATACTGATTTTGAAGGGTTATCTTATTAATATAAAAATAGGAGATGTGGCATGATTGTCCATGAGACAGCCACCCACCAAATGACAGTTGAATTTTAACTTCTACAGGTCCTATTATGGCCAATTTATAAAGAATATATATATTGTTGTTTTTAAAAATAAATATTGACTTTCAACAACTTATATCAAAACAAAATGTACGCCAAGCAGAGTCTCCTAGCTCCCTGTTACACCTCTAGTTGATTGTCTGACGAAGGAAGTACTATACTCTCTGTTTCGGAGATTGAATATATGACCGTTTTTGCAAAATGCCTTGCTAAAGGCTTGATATATTGTTTGTATACTCCTGCACACGTATTTATGTATTGCATTTTTTTTAGCTTTTCTTGAATATTTGTTCCATTGACAAGAGAGAGAGAAACCACGCACGGGACGTTTTATAAAAGTACAATTTTTCACTATTTACTCAAACTTTTTCAAAATCCGAGTGATGTTTACTTTCAAATGTCAAACAAAAGACGTGAGCACAAGATTTAAACACTGCTATATCATTTGGTCAAGTACACATATAAGGATCAAAAGGATTAGAGGTGTCGAAAACCGGTTTTCCTGTATTTATTATTCTTCACAAATTAAATATTTATTATTAATTCAAAGAAAATTCATCAAAAGTCGACAGAGATATTTTCTGACTTTTGACCAGTTGCTAAGCTTTATGTATTTTTCGATTTACACAAAGAGTCGTAACGTACGCATGTAAATACATGTCGCTTTGAAACATGTCATATGCATTAGGAGTGTGCAATTGACAATAGCCACCCTACAACACATAAATCTTGTCAAAGTTTTAGTCCTTACTATGTTAACTATATCACAACTTGGCATTTTAATAAGACATTTTTCAAATATGTCACTGTTGTTTCCTGCCAAACAAGAACGTATTTTGTCTTTGAAATGTACAACTTTTCCCTCAAAATAAACTGAGGGTTCATACTTTGACTTAAACCTCAACACCGACAAACAAAATTGAAATGTGTTATTTTAGTAAAGATGTCGTATCTTTTTGAAGACAGTCACATTCTCAGTAGGAAAACTAATTTAACCCGCCGCATATTACATGCGCCTGTCTTAAGTTAGAAGACTTCGTTTTTGTCCTGGTTTTGTTTTTGGTTTTTTTAATTTAATTTAAGTCGATAGAGTTTCAGTCAATGTTTTAAGATTATGTACTTTTTTAGTCAGCATCAATAAGTAAGATTTTTCTATGATTATAATTTCACTTGTTAAATGGATAAATTCCGTATAATTTGACTTGTAAATCAAGATTTCCGCAACTACCAATTGCATTTTTACTTTAATGTTTGATTTAATTTTAATTTAAAATTAAATAAGACTGAATCGGGCCTACTGTGAATGTATAAAAATACTTAAAAAATAAGCTACTTCAAGTTGAGTTTATCCACCGATGTCTAATGATTGATCTATGTGTATAGTGTAACAGTGGACACTAATAAACAAAACAAAAGCGGAACTTAAATTATTGCTGTCACGTGCATGTATGCTGACACGTGTATAAACTTTCAGAAGAGATACTATTTTGGTTCAGGGAATCCTTTCAGGCGCAATTAGCAGGCAAGGTGATAATCCATATCCGTGGCTGTATAGCACAAGGGAGACAAATATTTAAGCCATTACAAAACCAAAAGAATTATTAAATGATTGATATAGTCGTAAAAACTCTAGATTAGAAACCTCAAGGCTTGCATACAAACATGTTTAACCCCGCAACATACCTTATGTGCCTGTCCAAATCACAACACTGAAACCAAAAGATTGAGCAAAGCAAACCCCATAAAAGGAAAGGCTAGCTCATTTGCTCTGCAGTTGTTAAATCGTGGTTTCCTTTAAATATAAAAATTCAAACAAACTGATGGGACTTTTGAATAGGTTGAGATGTTTTTGAAACTAACAACAGAGCCATTATATTGCTAGAGGAATTCATCTTATGTGTTAATAGCAAGTTCCCACTATCATTATCTTTGTCGTCTCAAGAATGTTTACTGTCAATCAAGAATATAAACAAAATATTCAACCACTGTATTTATATTACATGACTTTGTATTAGAGTATATTATTATAATCATGTTAAATATGTTCTATGATAAATTGTCCAATTCTTAGCTGGGAAATTACAACACATATTTTTACGTGAGTATCATTTGCAAGTATTTTCCGAATATTTTTTGTTTCTTTTTTAATGACCTCTGCAACTAAAATTTGGGTAATTTTTATCGCATTTTCCGCTAGTCTGTCCGTCCCATGTAGGTTATATAGTTTTTTCCGGATGACATTTGATTTTATCCATAAATTTCTTTTTTTGGGGGGGGGGGGGGGTACTTGAAATTTGTTATTTGAGGCGTCTATCCTGGCAACCTCGCGTATAACGTTTGTATCTCAAAACTCCACGCCATTTCTAAAGCAGTCTTTTGTTAATGATTTTTTAATTTCTGCTTCTTGGATAAACTTGTCCGTTATAGAAACTTTCGCCCTTGTCAATTTCTTTACGATGATCAATCCCATATTTTGCCCGTGCCTTCCGATGGTAGAAAAAATAATCCGTTGGTGCGAAAGATTTTCCTGCCAGACTATATCTTGGTCATATGTTGTCTTTTATGGTTTTCTTTTAGTGTGTTTTCTCTATATTTGTATGTTGTTGGTTGGTGAATAAGGACAATATGTTGCAGTGTCCGATTTTTTTAACCATTCCTGTTGTTGCAATTTGTTGCAGTGTCCGGTATTTTGACCATTCCTGTTGTTGCAATTTGTTGCAGTGTCCGGTATTTTGACCATTCCTGTTGTTGCAATTTATTAAAGTGTCCGCTATGTTAACCATTCCTGTTGTTGCAATTTGTTCTAGTGTTCGGTATTTTGACCATTCGGGTTTTCTTGTACTTGAAAATTAAATATTAAATACAATTGGTATTTGTATATTTTATTCAAATGGCTGTTCTTTTCTACCGAGGTCAATTTCAGTTTCATGCATATTCAGGACGAGAACATATAAATGAACGATGATGAATGAATCCTGCTTTGTACCAGACCGACTTGCTGAGCCGTGCCTTGTTTCTTAGCTCTTGAGTTGTCAAATGTATGAGCAAATTTAAATGTGCAGAAAAGCTATTAAAACCCACCTGGGTTTCTCTTAAAATCTGAGACAGCCGTTCCAAGCATATTGGAGATTGTTACAATGTGTGAGGTAAAATAACCGGAAAATTTTAATTAGCCGAGTTCCAGATAGGCATGCGGAAATCCATAATTGAATTATTGTAAATGCGTGGATCTAGAACATGGCCAATCACTATTACTTCCATAATGTTTAAAGAAGTTTGTTCTTTTAGAATGCAGTCATATTAACAGTAAGAATAAGAATGATCACAACTCAGCCAATGTTTACCGAGTGGAGACCATACCGGAATATTGTAAGAACACATCGGAATATTGTAAGACCATACCGGAATATTGTAAGACCATACGGGAATATTGTAAGACCTGAATATTGCAAGACCATACCGGAATATTGTAAGACCATACCGGAATATTGTGAGCATACCGGAATATTGTAAGCATACCGGAATATTGTGAGACCATACCGGAATACTTAAGACCATACCGGAATATTGCAAGACCATACCGGAATATTGTAAGACAATACCTGAATATTGTATATTGTCATTGGAAAAATGGTATTCGTAGCTTAGAATTTTGCTAATGACTTTACATCGAATACACAATTTGGGCAAACGCATGCATGTTAGACCTAACCGAAAGAAGCAGCAAAGCCTTCCCATATTTTGACCCCTCTTAATGGACCAAAACCACAGTTTTTCTGTTGATGATAATCCAATAAGAGTTAAAGCTTTATTTAAACTGTTTGAAATTCACACTAAATTTGAGGGATTAAATTTTATAAAAAGTAATGAAAGTTTTCAGCTTTGATGTGTCGTACAAAGGAGAAAAGGGGCGGAATTGTGTCAATTGATATATAATGGGTCATGCAAATTGCAATCGGTCGGACACGTGGCTGTTTCCGAAATCCATGGAAAAATAAAAAAGACAATTAAAAATGCAACATTTAATAAACTGTAAATATGAACACATTTTAATACACAGAACAAATAAAATAATTTATATACAAATAACATTTTATTATGCATAGTAAAATATTCGTTATTAATAAATATATTGGAAGACGAGAAATGCAATTAATTTTTACCAAAAAAAAAAAAAAAGATTCCATAAAATGCACCATTCACCCCTCTAAATAATGACCACGGTCAAACGAATAAAAATAAAAACAAATGAGTTTGCTCTAAACAATTTAAAATAGGAAATTCGCTGTTACCCAAAGTGTTTATTGAGCTGTAGAATTGCATTAAAGATTTATCAAATTAAATGCCAATAAAATAATCCCACGATATTTAATATTTCTTTAAAAAAGACTTATAAAGCAATAAATTATATTACACAATTTATGCCTTTAAAGATTTAATATAAATTATACTTTAACGTATAAATGCCTTTTAAATCCCATTTCACACGTTGCGAAGAAAATCTTCAAACACCCTTACCTATCAACAGAAAAAGATTATATCCTTTTCTCCTTTAATAAAATAATATCTTCTTATAAAAAGGATGTGTAAAAGTTTCTTTTGAACACATAGTTAAAATGACTAGTTTTTTAATGATAAACTGCGGTAAAATGTCACCCGAATGAACTGACGACAACTGTCCCCCACATCAGAGTCGTTTCCGACATTGTTTAGGCAATTATATTACAATTTCCGTAAAACAAATCACAATGGTTGCGATAAACTATCATCCGTATCATTAAGCTGATCTTGCATACTTCTGTATAAAGTTTCGTCCATGGCGGATTGATATTTCAAAAGTTTTACATCGTTTGGATCATTCCCATCGGAAATGTCTTTCATAAACGTAATATACGTCATTGCAAGACGCAGTGTTTCAATTCGTGATAATCTCTTTTCATAATTGAAAGCTGGAAGACGTTTCCGGAGTTCATCAAAAGCTTCATTCAAATGAAACATGCGCCGTCTTTCACGGATATTTGCGGCTTTCCTTTGCGAAAGTGTCTGCACGCGCCGGCGTTTAACCTTCCCCGGTTTTCCAGACGTGTTTCCTGGACTCCCTTCGTTGCTGTAATCAGAAGGGGAATGCATCCGGTCGTTCGGATGATATGAATAGTTTGGTAACGAAGCATGTCCATTGTACTCTCCTTGCCAATATGTTCCATTTGTAACTATTTCTGGTTGTGAAATTGCATTTCCCGGATGATAACCCATATATGACTGGTATTGCACAACTTCAGCCGGATGAGAATGTTCAATATGGTGCCATTCGGGAGCTGCATATTCTGGATACATTGCTCCATTGATAACTGTTGGCGAGCCGGACTGTTGAGACGCATATGTCATGGCTGAGGTATCATAGATTGGTTCCAACGATTCACAACTTTCATGCGACGATCTTTCCATTCTAAAGTTTTTTTTAATATTCACTGAATTTTCTGAATGAAATCTTATATATCCTGGTATTTTAAAATACAGTTTTCCAAAATATGTTCAAATCATCATACATACGAAGAAAATGGCTGCTGAAGCTGCTACGTGGACGAGATGCAACAGGTTGTATATTATTGCTGCTGAGCTTCCGATCAAATGTTACCGTTAGTTCGAATTAGTGTACCGTACAGCTTTTTATATACCAGTCAATTTTATTTCAAAAAGACTCAGGTAAAAATACGGTAACAAATGAGGTGTCAGGTATGCTGATTATTATTGGCTCAGACTCCTTTTTAAAAGTTTGAAATCTTACAAACTTTGACATTCGCGTGGAAAGGGGTGTGGCTTACAGGTGAAACGTGACTAGCGCGAGACTTTGATTGACATTTTTTTGGTAGATGGCTAAATCGGCCATTTTGAAGTGTGACAGTTGTTCGTGTGCCAGTGACAAACGGGGAGGAGCTTCATTTTTTTCGGTTTATGACTTCGTGTGATTTAGTTCAGGTAAACAGAAAAATGGCACATTTTAGAAACTGTTTTAGTAACGGGGTGAATCGGTGTTTAAATTATAAATCAACATCTGTAAATAGTTTAATTTTATTTTGCTTGTGCATTTTATTTTATGAATGGAGTTTACTTGAACCGACTGATCAGGAAGTGCACAATCTTGTAAAATAGAAAAGAAATTATTTAAAAAATGTATTAATAATTTAATTTTTAATGACAGTTTTTTGTTTATTAAGGCTTAATTTTCATTTTTCTATTTTTTAATAATTTGTGTGAACAGAAAGATTAAATTTAACATCATAATTTTTACTTGCTTACATAGGGAAAATAATGTCATAAGTTGAACTCAGTGTTTACATTAACTTATTCTTTTAACATATACAAGTAAGACAATCATGCCTAAATAAACAATTAAACTCTTTAAAATTTTCTGTCAGATAGTAAAAGTTTCATGAAAATCGGATAAGAAATGACTTCATGGATAATTTTTTGGAAAAAAATGTATGAAATATATAGTGAAAACTGTGCACCAATACTTCTGGCCACTTAATGTTGTTTATATATAGCACAGGGTCGTCAAGTCTAAAATGCAATGTTTTGCCCTCATATTTATTGATTGTGTGTATAAAAAATTATAAAATATATAAAACGAGCACATACAGATGAAATGTATGAGCTTTTTATTGGCATTTTCGTTAATAAGTCATAGATACTACAAAAATTTTGAGACATTTATGAAAGAAGGGAATTTTTGTAGGTAGGTCCAAGGGACTGAGAACATTGTTATTTTTTATACTTGTAAGACGAGGAGAGATTTGCGCTTAAATATAGCAGATATTTGCATTCTAATATATAGATGACCAATCTAAAGGGTGGAGGATGTTTTTTTTTCGACTTAACCTGTAATTTTGAGCTTTAGGAAGGTTTTCAAATCTAAATGAGAATATTTTAGTTCGAGTTTTTAAGTTAATATGTCATATTTTACCATCATTGCAATTTGCGCAGTGGAGACAAAAATAAAAAGTTTGATATTACAATGTTATTTCAGAGCAGGACGACGATGTAAGAGATCCAAAAAAAAGACAAGACAAATTTAAATCAAACTACATGACTTAACAGAGGATTGATCCCACTTAGAAATGTATAAAGAAAAAAACGTGGGAGGTCATATATGACAGATCTGTTTATATATTTCTGAGGTAATAACCAATTTAAACTTAATCCGTCTCGACCATGCAGGGTTACCGATTTTAAACCAAAACAGCCAAGTCCAGTTAAAGGATAAGGATAGGATAAGGATAATTAAGTCTTCAAAAATAGTACTTGCTAACAAGCGGACTTACGCACTACCTTCTGAAAGAGAACCCCAGTGAACTTCGACCGTTACTTGTAAGATGCAAAAATAGTAAAGGTTCTTAAGGCGCTAGTGTCCAATATAAAAGGCGCAAAGATCTAATTTCACAAAGCGCAACTGTCCATTTATGCAAGCCAAATGCCCTCAGAAAAGCGCTCCCGTCATTTGCCGTTTCTAAGTTTACATATTTTAATTATTCATCTTTTTCCCCAAACACCCGATCCTACTTCTATTTTATGAGGAGGCTCGTTTAACTTAAGCTACTGTTCTTTTGGATTGAATTTTGATTCGATTTTTTTTATAACAACCCCATTATTATTCTCTGGCTATAGTGAAATACTACAAATCAGTCAAAAATATTACGGTTTCTTCGTAACTCTATAACCTTAAATCCACTATTCCATTTCAATGAAAACACGCGCTCTGTGCTAGTTTAAATAAAATGAACACCGCTCATTTCAGGCATAGGCCATATAAATATTAATATATAGAAATTGTAAAATTGATAGAAATACAATATATCTAGTGTTCAAACACATAAACCCTTTGTATAATAAATCGACTTTTAGTGGTGGTTTTATCAAATACCGGATGCGTAAACCAAATTATCATTCTTTCAAATTAACTCTTAAACGGTTGCATAAAGAGTTATTTCAATATGAAACCCGAGATATTCCGATCGGCATACCGTTAGACACGCGACCAATAAATTTTGAATAAGAATTGCGGAACAATTTTTCCGTGTAAGTTGAGACGAAGCCACTTAAATGCTTTGTTCTGTGGTTTTTAAATAAAATTTCAGCTATCATTATTATTTGTTAAAAGATTTGTAAATATTGCTATTAAATGCCGACTCTATACAGTGAGTTTTAAATGTAGCTAAGCCGAATACAACAAAATAGATTTTTATCAAAAACACTGGCATCGCAAATGACAATTGTTAAGCATCGCATATATCTTACAAGACTATCTTAAACTATCTGGTTTTGCATATTATTTTAATTTAAACGTTCATTCGATTTGTATTTTAGCAGGTATCACCAGCATACCATACCAGTCTCATTGCTATTACCAGAGTCGGATCAAGACTTCTGGAAAAAAAGGGGGGGCACTTTATGCGAACCTCATGAATCACCTATTTTCTCGATTTCTAATGGAGATTTAAGCCAAAATTGACCCCAAACTTGTCCTTTTTTAGCATTTTTGCGTATCAAAGGGGGTGGGCGGGCATGCCCAAGGCCCCCTCCCTGGATCCGCCCCTGCATTGCTATAATTATGGAGGCTTTCACCCTAGAAAGCACAAGGTGCATGTGAAATATTGCACATATATAACAGATTTGCGGCGACCTCACACATATATTTATTATTATTTAAATATATATATGTATTTGCAAAACAGACAGAAACCCATTTGGTCTATTGCAAAATACAAAATAAACAACATTAAGTGAATTAACAGTAGCATATCAGTATCATATATTATTTCGCAATGTCATAATATTAAATGTACATTATTCATTTTTGTTATAAAAATATGACAAATTTAGTAGTATATGTGATTCAAGAGTCTCCTCTCCTCATTGCATGCTTAGTTGTTTGATCGATTTTTTTATGATTTAATACTTTTTTGATTTTTAATTTTTTTGAATTTTAAATTCACAAATTTTTATTTTTAATCCATAATAGGGATATTATTCAAATGATACGCACTAGAAACGCTAATCAGACTTGTAAGGTTACCACAAGTATGTCAAAATGTATATTTTTGACACACACCTTCCGATTTCGGCTACTGTGCAGATTTACTCTTATAATCAAAAGGAAAATATTTATATTGTCAGAATAGAGAAATGTCCAATTGCATATATAAAATCTAAAATAATATTTTATGAATTTGAAAAATTTAAAAGAAGTCTCTCCTGTTCTGTGTCCGATTCCGGCGAACTGGTCAACATGACAGTGGACCATTGGAAATTTGTGTACATGATAAGTTGTATTTAAGCCCAGTTTAAGAACATTTGAAAAACTATACTACTAGTATTTTTAAAAAGTAGAGCAACTAAGATAGGTAAAAATGCACGTACTTTCATCCAATTACCTTCTATTAATGGCCAGTTACCATATTTCCGCTTCATGAATTTGTATCCAGGAAGTAAATATACCACAGCTGAGGCCGTCCTATTTGTACTGACCCTTTTTTTTAAGAATGACAAAAATGTTAAAGTATTATTGTACCAGTATTACCAAAATAACAATAATTAAGACACGTTTTATTGGGTCTCATACAAGTTCAAAAGTAAAATAACGATATTGTCATTTGCCTTCATAAATATTCAGGCATTTATAAAGAAAATTATACTCATTAATTGTTTGATTTTTGTATTTTTGTTTTTTTTTGTTTTGTTTTTTGTTTTGTTTTTTTCTGCATTTCACGTACACATTGTTAACGCCGGTGTAAAATTCAATCAGGATACGTTTTCAAAGGGAAAATAAAAAGGTTCGGGACAATTTGAATTACAGACCACAAATAATTCCATTTAACCAGAATATCTTTGCATTATTTTTGAAAATTTAATAAAAATTATTAAAAAGTAAATGTAAAAATATGAAGATTGTACTTTGGTTGGATCGTTGTTTGGTGTTATTTTTTTTTTTAAATATTCTTCCATTTTAAACGAATGCTGTCCTATTCAGATTTATTTATGTTGAAACATAATTAAGGTATACAAAATAAAGTAAAACTGTTGACATCGTATTATTCCAGGAGAGCTGGCCATTAATCTATTTACGAATAACAGAGTACACTGCGATTTTTTAGGTGGGCTGGACATAAATCTTTTGTGAGAAAATGTCTTATTTGAAAGGCATTAATAATGACATCAAAGCTTGCTGGTCATCAATGTCCAACAAAGGTAAATTCATACTGAGAAGTCAAATTAAAATCCGACTTATCCGTGTATATTTGAAATCCGTACTTGAAAGAAGTATTGAAATGAACAAAAAAGGTTGGAAGTCGTTACTTTACATTTATTAATATCAAATGCGCCAATATTTTCTATTTTTTTCCAGAGACAAAATTTAGAATACCAATTTTTACAAACTTTAATTGCTAAATAGGTTTGTCTTGGTGTTTAATGTTTTGTTACGTGAACATTTTTGATAATATTCAGGTAGGAGCAATATTTGTTTATAAATATAAATTTTGGAGACATCTAGATTTTTAAAATCCCTCTGTTTTCTCCCAGTTGGAGTGCAGTCACTCAGACATTAACCCATATTATTTTCAATATTTTCTTCTTTCAAGATACTTAAAAATACCGATATTTTTTAGAAAAGTTAATTGCAAAAAATCTGTGTTCATAACGTTAAACATAGCTTCGTATGTTAATAATTTGTTAATGTACCTTAAAAATGAGAAGCGACATCGTACAACCTTGGCGCGTCGACTTACAAAAGAAGTATTTAACGTTTGCGGTAAACTTTTGTTACAAATCAAATAAACCACTATTTGTGTATTTGCTTTAGTTGTTTGCTTATTAACAGATAGCTCATCTTATATAAAAAAATTCAATATTAAATTTGATTTAGTTATTACATTTAATCGCAAATTGAAGTAGCCAATGGAGAATGAAGGATTGAACTTTTAAAATTTTTATCGAAACATGTTTTTTGTGGTTAACCATAAAACCACATAGCCAGTCAAAACACATGAATTTTATTAACAAAA
>JAULBM010000023.1:3311147-3326116 GCA_032357055.1 Geukensia granosissima | reverse complement strand
CGTGAAAGCTTACCTGATGTTTGTATGACCATAATAGATCATTCTTTATTATAATTTTGATTAATAAAGATCAAACAATGTAACTGATGAAATGTTATTAAATATTGCTAATTAGAAATAATTACCTGTAACCAGGTGTGTATTGTAGCCAGTCAATGTCACGCATGAGTAAAGCTTGCAGGTAACCACTTTTTCAATAAAAAGTAAAACAGTAGTTTATCCTTTTTTCTAAAATAAATCAAAATTGGACATTTTGCTTAGAAATACAATTTTCTTTAATTTGGTATGCTTTGATAGGGGGTTAGTTTTAGGGAAGATGTCCTGAGTGCATCTTTCTGGTCCTGAGTGCACTCAGGAAGTCCTGAGCGGTGTTTAGACGTTCCCCAAAATATCAGGCGAGTAACACACTGAGTCACTGGTTTTGGGTTCTATCCCTTTGAAAAGAGCAAACAGATTCCCTAATTGATAGCGACCTGTATGTTTACTGGTTTTAGCTTTTATTATTATAGTGGTAACCGCAAAATGTTTTGCCTTGTAGCTTAAAAGCTTGCCATTTGTATGGAAACCGAAATGTGTTTTTATACCCAGACCATGCACCTTCGTAGTACCGAAAATTTTTTCTCCCACTCTGGTTGAACTGCTCATTAAAAATTTTAAGACATCATCAACCGGAAATAAACTCAGATGTCTCAATCTGTAAACAAATATGTGTGTGAAATCAAAGACAGTGGTTATAAGTAATTATTGTGATAGACCGCCTCGGTGGTTTAATGGTTAGCTTGCTCGCCTCGAAGGCGAAAGGTCGTGGGATCGATCCCCGACCAGGTCAAACCAAAAACATTAAAATTTGCATTTGCTGCTTTTCCTCTTAGCACGCAGCATTTAGGAATAAGAGCAAAGACTGGTGGACTCAGAGTCAGAATAATGTGTTTGGGTAAAGTGGCATGTCTTCCTGCGGACTGTTGCTTTCGTGAGATATCACGTTAAAAATCCGGCTCAGCGTGTCGGTCTAGTACAAAGCAAGGTTCATCATCATCATTCATTAATAGGCTATCGTCCTGAATATGCATGAATTATTGCCACTGGATGTTAAGCAACATTCAATCAATCAATATTTCGCTCAGCAGAACAGAGGTAATATAATACTGATAATATAGTGGATATGAGGGCTTAAAACAATTTAAAGTGATTAGGAAGTTTAACAGGATGGGATAATTTAAAAGTAAGAATTTGCAACGCTTGTATGGACAATCTCCTAAGCAAAGTGTAGAACTGCTGATTTTTAGCACAATGAACTTAAGGAACAAAATTACCAATGTTAAATAAATTTTGAAAATTTAGGTGTGCTATTTTGATATGTCAAGGAGTAAACTCTCATCAGTAGCAATACAACCGAAACATAGGAAGTCAAAGATCCAAATATATCACAAGAAGCACTCAAATCTAAACAAATGTTTTAAAGGAGATGTTGTACAATGTTTCAGAGCCAAACTCTCTTGAGACGTTTTGAAGTTTACTCTAGAACCTGTTTGTAATATTTGAGAAATAAAATCGTTTACTTTCGAAACAATAAGTTAACTTGAAACTGGCGGAATTACAGCTGATCACTTTGTAGTTAGATGTTTTCAGTTTTTGTAATTAGCTAGTTGTTAGAAGAATTTTTACGCTTTGATTGACTACAAACTAGCAGATGATTTACTCAAAATAAAAGTTTCTATCTGATATATTTTCAAACTGAAATTTTTACTTTATGAATAGCAAGTAGAGTCTCAAAGATGTTAGAAAAGTATAAACATGAAGTATTTAATTAGTTTAATTAATATCAGACATTCATTCAAGATATTGTAAAATCATTGATTTTATGGCAAAAAAATCATACATTAAACGAATTAAGGAATGGCATTCATTATCGCTTGCAAGGGTTGGTTTGTATTGTTATGTTAGGAGTGATATGTATTGCTTTTATGCGAACTCACTTTTATGGTGCAACGTCTTGATAAAAAAAATTTGTTTCAAACGTTCTATATTCAAGCTTCCTCTCATGTGAATATAAAATCGGCGATCCCAATCCAACGTTCGTTACGAACCGGAAGCAGTCAACTAATCAACAGTATTTCCGCGAGACAAATGCAAGCATATAACTTAGGCGTTTAGCCTTGTATCTTCACACGCTTCCTACAAGTTATCCCATATTATTAAAATGGTTTGTATAAGTTGTTCAAATTTTATTACCACAGTATTGCATTTAAATTTTTGATTGGTGCAAAATAACAAATTTCATTATTTCTTGTTTTCATCCATTTTTTACATTGTTCTTTGTTCTTAGTTACGTTCATTTCTTATCCGTTGTCAGTTGTTCGTTTTCATTACCCCCATTTTTATTCTATTGTCAGTCATTTCCGTACTTAGGACGGATCAGAACAGAAACAAAAGATATCGATGTTGTCACTTTTGTTTTAAGGTATTTGGTTGCATATTTTAGGACAATTCATTTCTATTAGCTTTTCCGGATCTAAAGTTCACGAATACATTAACTTTAAATGTTAGCTAATCAAGCAGGATAACGTGAACAACACACTTGGTTTCAGTTTTATGTTAAATACGTATTGATATTTTGTCTTCTACTGGTAACTGTAAATGTTTCAATAATTTCGGATACGATCAACACAAATGACAATCATTCATTGATAAGAAAACTTTTAACGAATCATTAGGTCGTTCGGGTTAAGAAATGTACTCTACGTCGGTATTTATACTCTAGTTGCATTGATGTATTGAGTACCTATCCCTCAAAAATTCAAGCAATAAGTGTTAACAGCCAGAAAAATATTAATCCGAGATATTAGAGAAAGGATGATAAACCCATTTAAAAATCCCAGCATTATTTTAGTGTATTTGTATTTAAAATGTCTAATATGATCCAAAAATAATATAGGTTTTCTTAACAAAATTGTCTGTAAATGATTGTGTATCGAACGCACAACCAAGATTTGTTTTTTTTAAGAAGAAATATGGAATATATGCCAAAAGACACGATTCATTTCTAACATACGTTTATAAAAATATTTCAAAATTAAAATTTAACTACGTGTGAAGTGAGTTTCTAGATTGACCTTCCTCACACAGGCTAAGAATCAAAAACCTTATAATTTTGTTCATAGTGAGGTACTGCATAAATTGTCCTATAATCTAGTATTTCTATTTGATATTTCATTCTACAGAATGATTGTCAATCATGTGATTTGTTTGTTATTTCCCCATGTGGGATTTTTGATTTCTTAAAGTAATAAATGCTTTTTAGAAAATATAATTGATGAGAAAACTCAGCTGATTTATTCACAAATTGAATAAAACACGAAGAAATTTTTGTAAAGTTTGTAAGTGAACGGCCGAGTTTACACATCAATAAATTCTGTAGAATTTATTACATGTATTACATATATAAATACCAGCTTATTAGTCGAATAATCGAAAATAATGGTTGTAACTATTTTATCATTAATTACGTTATCAATATTGGTTTATCGATGTGTAAATTTTTCATGGTACTGCCCAATGGAAATGCAACATTTTTTACAGTATTGTAATTTTTTCCTTTGATACGCGACATGGAAAAAAGATTGCGTGTCATTCCGTTTTAAAATTCAAGTGCAGGTTTGCGCATGCTTTAAGTGCCTTATAAAATAAAGTATTCAGTCGTCCGATTTGTTTGTCAGAAATTTTAACATATTGTTTTTTATGATTTACGGTAAATATTTTATGGAAATATCCACTCCTTGTAATGCACGCTGGCTTTGGTTTCTAATTTCGGTTTGTTCTGATAAAAGTGTTTTCCTCAGTTTTGATATTTGGTTCGAATGCTGCTGGTTATAGGATACCTCTTAAAATACGTATATATAATAAGAACATACCGAATCCAATTATTTGAAAAATGTGGGTAAACGTGCATTTTTAATGTAGTTCGTCAAGTGAAAACTTGTAGATACTTTTATCAATTATAGTAGGGTGAACAATTGACTAAATCGGTTGATATTCTAACGTCCCTCGTGATCCGATTCTAAGCTTCAAATAGAAGGCATTCTGCTGAATATGTTGATTCACCGCAAAGCCCTGCGAGTTTTCTTACAAAAAGAATCATTTTGTATTAAATTACTAAAAACGTTATCAGCCAGATAACTTGAAAATAAAACACACGGATAACACAATACACGATATAAGATAAGTCATTGGTTTATCCATCCAAACATTTCCATCTTACTTTCCGAAATAAACATTAAACTTTAAATTCTCGCTGTACATTATCAGACGAGTTGAACATATTATTTTTTCCATTGCTTTCAGGGGTCGCTCTTTTGGCATTATATAACTTGATATAAAACTATAGATAACGGTCCTTTGGTTCCTTTATCAAAGAAAAGTTGGCTGTTAAGCTGTGGCGGTCATCTTTGCGGGCATTCGGAGATATCGTTTAAGATTCTGTGTTTAGATCACCCGAAGGCCGTTCTTTTACAGGTCGATTATAATTGTCTCAGTAATATGTAGTTAATGAATTTTCCGTAGTCTATAATTAAATACTTCTCTGGTGGTCATCATGGTAGAAGCTGATACAAAATCTTAGTGGATCAACATTCAAGGGCCACATAAATTTAGTTGTGTTGGTCCTCTCTCCTGTGTTAAACGAAGTTCGGTGCGTTTGTGAATAGTAAAACGATATGGTACATATTTGTAGAATGATCAAGACTTATTTCTCAGCAGGCCGTTTCAGTATAAGCAACAAAGACTCATTTTAAGAAAATTTCAACAGAAGACCAATCTTCCCATTGTTTTAAATATTTCAGAAAAGAATTTGACAGAAAAATTTCCATACATATTTCGCTCCTTTAGCAGCAGTTGTAAACTTGATCTGGAGCGGAGATGCTTAAATATTTTACCTTTCTATTTTGGGGGCCTTTTACAGCTTCCGTTAAGGTGTGGACTCAGTTCAGTATTGAAGGCAGTAATGGAATCTGTAGAAATTTAAATTTTGTTTGGTGGATGGATGTCTCATGGACAATCATGCCACATCTCCTATTTTTATATTAACGCAGTTTTGAATTGAATATCATCCAGTGATTAACTAAGGTTTGGATTTAATTAACGTTTTGGTTTCAGAGTAGATAACAGGAAATGGCCGTTAAGTGTTGTCAATAGCTAACATGACCGTCTTGGTAGGTTAGGTAGAATGAAGAGATACCAAGAAGATAATGTAGAAATCTGTTTAAAACATTTCGAAAGCTGTGTATCTAAAATAATGTAAACGTTGTAGGCGGTTATGTCAATTAATGCAGAATAAGGAATATCATTTCATTTCCGAAATAGTTATTAGTTACAAAATTTCTGAACATTTTCATTTTTATTACATAACTGTATAATCGATTGCATATTAGTGTCTTAATCTACATAATAACATGTTTAGGTCAACTGCATTAAAATTTAATTATCCATTAGTATTTGAGGAACAGCAACTGTTTTATTAGAGTTATTGACTAGAACAATTAAATAGTTTGCTAATAGACTATTTACAAACACAACACGCTTATCAAATTAATCCAGTTTAAAAAAAATAAAACAGCTTTTTACATTTTCAGTTCAGTAAAGCGACGGTATTAGGTTAAGTCTCATATAAACGATAATGATTTATTTGATAACACTGTTTCTAGTATATGGATGTGTCATTTGTGTTTAAAGACCATTCGACAGGCAATATCCTAAAAAAAAACTGCATCAGGCTTAAGTTGACGACGCTTATTCGTATGCACATATATTTAGCAAAACATTACCGTCGTGCCCCATGTTGTGAGAATGCAACCTAAGCGCTCAGCACGTTAAAGAACCCCTTACAACAAATCCTAATGAGTAGTACGACCTTGGCCGGTAGCTCAGGCCAAATTTTCCTCCCCTTTCCAAAACGTTTCAATATGGCATCTTCTGGATAAAAAAATTTCCCGGCCAACCCAAGCCCACATTATTTATGATTTATTGTTTGTTAGCTTATTGTAGTCTTTAGTATGCATGAAATATTTGCCAATCGACGTTAAGCAACAATAGATAAATCAATCGATATTAAACCTGGAAACTGGATTTATTAATGTAATATTATTTTTGATTACCTTAAATAGCGTCGAAGGTGATGGCTTTCCCCAGTACTTCCTGGTCAACGAAATTGCAATTTCATGCAAGCGAACTCAATATTGATGTTTAAATTATTATTATATGTATGACACATGGACAAATTTACTTTTTTAAATTCGGTTAAGGGAGTGGACCATGGTAAAGGGACATTATACTCTTGTATTTCTTTGGAATTTTTTGTGTCAATCATTTTATGAATTTTATATCAACATAGACTTATCTGTTGAAATTAAGTGCTCCATTTTGATATAATTGAATATGATTAACCTATTACTGGTTTTAAGGGACAACTCAATTAACTGAGGTCTAACACATTAAAAACTGATTTTCGATTTCCAAAAAGTTTTCATCAGTTCAAAAATCACTTATGAACAGAAATACAATAAATTCTTAGGTGACCTTTGACTTCATTACAAGATAAAATGGCAGAATCTTGAGTTATACACATGGCCGTCAACTATAGTGGAGTGCCACTGCCTATAATGAGCACCAAATAAACCTTAATAAGCCAATAGACAATAAATTATAACGATGGCTGCTTGCTGGTTTGGGGTTTTAAGCCACTCAAACAATATTTGGGACATACCAAGGCAGTTTGTTATATTCGTAGAGAAAATTGAAGAACATAAAAAGAAGTACGACCTTCAGCTTGTAACTGAAAAACACCAAGAAAAGAATCCACTTATGTAAGTTTTAAAATTGCCTCTTGTCACTGCCATTGACGTCATTTAACTCTAAAAACGTACGCATATTTTGTTCTTATAGGTTTTGTTATGCATGTTCGATCCTCATACAGAAACAGTAAAAATATACGCGCAACTGATACAACGGTGACAAAAGAAAAGTTTAACGATTAACAAAACTAAGTCTTTGCTCTATAATATATTTTTTGGAAAGACACTTCTGTGATATTTTGCCTAAAATGATAAAAGACTTGTGTAACAAAGTATTTTGTCGTACATATCTGTTAATCAGTGTAAAACAACTTTTTGAAAATTGATAGCAGATTATTATATTCAAATAAAAAAATAAAACAAGTATTCTTACAGAAAGGCAATAAAAGATCCTTTGTTCTTCATATTAAAATAAAAATAGATTAATTTTCACATCATTTCAGTAATGAAAATGTAGAATTATTTTTATATAAACATCCAACCTTTAAGTTAAAGTAAAGGTTTTAAATAAGAGCAAGAATTTAATTATATATCCCTTATTGTTGGTGGCCGCGATGCCAATATTAAGAAAAGAAATGTGACCCAATATTTAAGCCGACATCTTTTTGTGGAATAACGTTACACTCCGAAACAAAGACTAGAATTAATGAAGATATATATCAAAGAATACAAGGAACAGTTATGTCATTTTGATAGATAATTTTGTGATAGTTGCATAAAATTACGAAAATAAGGTATTATGCAGCAATGGATTTGCATTATACTAAAAAAATTGGATAGTTTTTGGATAGTTTTTTTTTTTCAAACTGACTCAACTAACTGCAAATGACAATTACATATTAGTTAAGGAATATTTCTGCACAGGAATGGAAATTTGACGATGAAGAAACTGTTATTATTATAATCTTAGTTCTGTTACGCAATAGTAAAATGTTTTATCTGATGTTAACGCAAAATAGAGATAGTTTGTATCTTCTTAACATACGCAATTTTCACTTTAAATTTTCGCTGTCTTCGCAGAAAATATTTTATTGCGAAAATTCATAACCACGAAACAGAAAACTTTACCTTGGGATCAATACGATATACGCAATAAACGCGAAAATATAAAACCACAAATAGGAATGAAAATATGTTTCCGTGAAAATTGAAATCCTCGAATACTAATATTTTTATATTCTTGCATGTATCTGTAAAAATTAAGATTACAAACCAAAATTTGATTCTTTGACTTTTTCGAAAGATTTTATTACTTCTGTGACAAAACTAATCCAGAATCTAAGTAATCTTCCATGAAATTATCGTTACGTAAACATGATTCAAAATTTCAACAATTGTTAAATAATTAATGGAAAGTTTACGATAAGAAATCATCTCGTTACAGTATAAAAACAGACATAAAATCTGAAGTAAAATGTACACCGGAAGTATTTTCATTTTTTATAGAAATGTTTGTTAATTTTTTTTTTAAAATATTACCATAAAAACAGATCCACTACGTTGTTTTACTATTTGTCTTATTTACCCAATTATAACATTGACGGAATGATGTTAATTAATGTACATCAGCGATAATCACTGAAATACAACCCAAATAATGGGATCAATATCAAGCCTTGATTAATTAAACTAAAGAAACGCAAAGCAAGTTTTATTCTGCGATACATTTACTTCTTAATTGCTTTAGAAGATATTCTATTTCAAACTTGTCTTTTCTTCAAACTGTTGTTTGACATTTTCTTGACAGCTTTTCTACATGCAACCTCGTCAAATGCTATGTCTGTCTTTTACTTTCCAATAAAATTCAATTCTTGAGCGAGTAATATTTATATTTCAATGAAACTCTATTTTTCTTGCTTTAAATGCGCTACATATTTTCTATGATACATCTTATTCTTCCACATAATGCTTTAATTTAAAAAATCCTCAACTTTTTTCAAGTAATTTTATGTTTCACTGCTGGAATAGGAAATTATTCAATTAACAAGTGTCAATAAGTTACTTTTCATTTTTTTTTTTAATTATAAGATTAGTACTTATTTTACAAATAAGGCAATGCTTCAATATACCATAAACTGGAATCAAGAAATGAAGGGATATATTTTGTATCATAAAACATCAAAATACCTTTTCTTTTTTTCTTGAATTGAATACCTTTTTATTCTTTGAAAATATCTCTAGATATCCAAAAACCGTAAATCATACACATGACAAAATGGTATTAAAATGTTAAAATCCTAATATTTTCAAATGGCTAAGTAAAAAATTGACTTACCGTTAAAGTTCGATTTCCTGCCCTATACATTTTCCTTTTTTGTAGATTTATAAATAATTATGCTAAAACACGTATTTCCAGTGCCAACTTCAAAACTTTATCAAATTTCGGTAAATGTGGTCAGTACTCTGAAAATAAAAAGTAATTTACAAATATCCCGGAGATACGACAACTTATCATTTCAACTTCCGTACTTGTTTTGAATTTTAGATAATCATTGTCACGTGATCATTACATTATCAATGAAGCGCTTGATCATTATCACAGATATGAACATCACTAGGATTCTGATTGCAGTTGTAGACGGATAGTGCAAAAATTGTTTTCTTTGAAACTAATGGTCAGACACATTACCGCATTCTTGAGTTTTAACTGATAGCAACAGGAGATTACTGTAATGTTAAATGTAATTGAATGCCTATGGAATACTTTCAGCGGGATGATGAGAATCTTTCATGATTTATCGGATAAATGGAAATATTGATAATTATTCGCTACGAAGTGTTTGATAATAAATTATTTCAAAAGATTTTTTATAAAAAGTAAGGATACCGTTTTAAAAAACTACAGAAGTAAATTCGCAATTTTACACTTAGACTTTTTCATTAATTGTGTTGTATTGATATGAATCTCGCTACTGTGTCGAACTATTGTTCGTTAAAACAAACTTTATTTTGCTTAAATACTTTTTACAATAGCATTTGGAGACAACATTTAGATCAACGTGGTAAAAACTTGGACACAAGTGCCATTATTTTCATTTTTGTTTTGGTTTGGCTCACAAATGTAAAACAAGATGCAGTCAAACTTGAAATTATTAAAAGTTGTAAGATGACAGAAATAATAAGATTGTAAATATCAATTATTATTAAATAATATGTATAAATCTGCCCTAATAAGCAAATACATGTAACAGCCTGATCTATACAGTTAAAAAATTCTTCTCATATTAATTATAATTTCATATGGGTAATTCAGCCCTGGGCAATAAGTTCAATACGGCCCTGGAACTATATTCATACCACCCTGTTGTTTTATTTAATAAAATTATCAGTTTTAGTATTTTTCAGTAATTAAGGGGTAAGTTAACATTGTTGTTAAACAATATGTATAAATCTGCCTTTATAAGCAAACAAACAGCCTGATCTATACAGTTTCAAAAATTCTTCTCGTATTTATTATAATTTCACATGGGTAATTCGGCCCGGGGCAATAAGTTCCATACGGCCCGGTCTTATGTTCATATGGCCTTTGCCTTATGTTCTTATGGCCGTGAAACTTTATTCATACGGCCCTGTTATATCATTCAAAAAAGTCTAACGAAATGGCTGTTTCTGTATTGGCCCTGGTATAGATTCGAGGTCAGCAATATTGGCCAGAGACTCCGTAAGGGCCTCTGGCCAATACTGCTGACCTCAAATCTATACCAGGGTCAATACAGTAACAGCCAGTTAGTAACACTATAATAAGAACATTTAAGCACCTTGTCAAAGACCATTGGTCAAAACATTAATAACATCAAATCAGAAAAACAAATAAATATGTAGAACTAACAACCAAATCATTCTACAATCATTCTACAAGAGCTTCCATAAGGTAAATATTGAATTAAAATTAAAATTGTAAGCACTTTTTCCTGTATACCGTTTCTTCTATGGCAGTATTTTTAAAGGCATACTTGTAACTGAATTTAGATAAACCAAATTATGATATCGGGATATGAATAAAGTCGGAAAAAAGTTCAGGTTATCAAAAGCGACAATATTTACCAAAGTACTGACATTATTAATGATTCTCATGCCATTATTGTTGAGGTTTTTCCTTTTCTTATTAAATGATACATAAATTAAATAGAGTTCATTAACCAGTTGTCCTGAATGTAGCTAAATTTGCATACAAATGAAAAACGCGTCTTTGAATCGTTCTGAAAGACAGATTTTAACAGAGACATGTACAATTAACTTTCAAATCAAATTCAAATTTTAGAGGTTGCGGTGGTATGTTTTTTAATAGTATTGAAATGTCAATTTTTGCGATTGATGGAAAACAAAAACATTTTAGACGTTGGTAATATGGGCATATCATTCTGGATTTGTTATGTAACTATTATCCGGTCGAGGTCACTTCATGGTCAAAGAGTCAGACCTACATGTAAGGGTTTATTCTTTGGATAAGTGTCATGTATTCTGAACTCATCCTGGTTTTTGTAGGGTTCGTGTTACTCTGGCTTTAGTTTTCAGTGTAGTGTTGTCTGTTCTATTTTTGTCTTTCGTTTCTTTTTTTTGTCTGTCTTCCGACTTAAGGATTTCTGTCTGCACCTTCGGTATCTTCCAATTTCTTATTTGACTTAGCCTGTAATATAAGTGTCTGTTAGATGGATTAAGCTTTAAACAACTTGTTTTTTTCATTGCTGAGGATAAAATGTATACTTTTGTTGTAATAAATCGTTAAGGTATAAAAAAAAATCAAAATTCAAAAAATTAAAGAAGAAGAAACAGCATAGGCTACCCACGTATACAAAATGCAGTAGGATTGTTTGACTGAATCATGCAATTTTATCGTAAAAACTGTCAAATTCCACCGCTTTAGTCTTACTGTATTAGTTGAACTAACTAGCATTCAAATTACACAGAGAAGAATATAAATAATAGTGTTTAATCAAGTGCATTTAAAAGGAAGTACATTCCTTAAAACGCTTGCAAAATAAGTTCAATGCTTTTCAAGATAAAACCGATTATCACGAAACAATAAAATTATTATCAGGAAGCATCTTATTTTATTAATAAAGTACATCAGTAATGACAATAATATTGAAATAAAAAGGGGTTACTTTTCTATCAAATACTTGATGTTAAAGCAAAAATGAAAATTCCATGAATATAATTAAAACATAGAGTCAAAAAGTTTTGGTTTTGCCTTAATTTTTCGGCTACTAAAATGAGATAATTTTGTTTTTTGTCTTCATAATTTTGCGTCTACATATTTCAATATTTTGATTTTCTATTACCGCAACAATTATATTTTCTCTGACATGTACTTTTATTATTATTTAGTTCGTATACGGAATAGTTTTTATTACGTATAATGAAATGTTATGCATTTCTTTGCGTCGTGTTATTACACAATTTGGTAAGATCATCAATGACAGAAGCAATTTAATGGGAA
The DNA here is from genome assembly GCA_032357055.1 of Geukensia granosissima. NCBI lineage: Eukaryota > Metazoa > Mollusca > Bivalvia > Mytilida > Mytilidae > Geukensia > Geukensia granosissima. Next base: position 3,313,831 of record JAULBM010000023.1, on the reverse strand, counting down.
ATAATAGGTGTCATTGGTATCTATGAAGTTTTGATATCAAATAAGTAGAAATGAATTGCTATCGATAAAACCGTCTTAGTCATTTAACATTTCTTTGTCATTCAAAGAATGTTTTTTTCTGACTTGTTATAATTGTATGCCAATAATTTGGAAGCAATCTCGATAGTTTCACTTAAAAATATTGATTGATTGTTGATTGTTTAACGTCCAGTGGCACACATTTCACGCATATTCAGGACGAGAACAAATTCAACAGTTTTCAAAATTATCAAAAGAGACGTTGGGGCTAAATACAACGTGGCAACGGCTATTTACTGGTACTGACAAATGGGCGTGAGGGGGTCAGGATGAAAAACTTTAGTTCTTTAGCGGCATTTGCCCTTTCGGGAGGGGGGGCAAAATATAAATAATTTCAATTTTCTTTACTCTCGCTCCTATCTACTGTAGGAAAACCTAATGTCAAATAGTAATAATCATGACCAAATCCGATAAATCAGACATACCTTTAAGATTCATAAAAAGGATGTGTCACTATAAACAATGTGTAGAAATATACCTCAGTAAAAGTTGAAAATTGTCCAAAATATTGTGTTTCTTGCAATATGATGACAGTATCCCTTCAAATGTAATAAACGTGATAAGAAGAATTGCACAATTTGACTTTCAGAAAATATAAATAAATTAAATAAAATATATTTTAATTTATAAATATGACTGCATGGATTGCCTATAAAACAATAACAAGTATTATAAATAAAACAGTTTATTATTATTATTGTCAATATTAAAAATGAAAAGGGTAAAAATGCTGATACAAATTATTATTATTGTCATTATTATTATTATTATCATTTGAAATTGCTGTTGTTACTATTTTAAGAATAAAATACTCAAAATCATAAATAATTTTATATTCAGTCTCCTGATAGCACAGAAACGCTTGTTGAGAAAAACAAAAATTTTAGTTAACAAAAGTAAACTGTAAAATGTTTTGCTTAACTAACATTCTTCACGTCAACACGAGAAAAAAGAAAGATAACAAAAAAGGTAAACATGTGTCTTTTGTTTACTTTTCGATTGCTTGAAGTAATACCCTAGATATCTGCAGCTTTTTTCGGCTTATTTATTACATGTCTTCGTTTTTTGTCAAGTACAGCATATATCTATTTCGGACGACTAGGTGTTATGAAACATCACAACCTGCTCGTCGCTAGAAAAGCATAAAATTGTTAACAGGGAGCTTCTGTAAATCACAGAAACAACTTCCACGAATCAATAAACACTTTGAGTTGGCTTAGCAATATACGCTGTCGTAGTTTTTATATTTGCTTAAGTGCATGCATTTGTAAACGAGAAAGCTGAACTGCACAACGACAAAACATTTGTTTAAAAAGGGAACATTTGCAATATATTGAGCTGGCTTACGTTATTTCTGTACCTTTATATAGTTTCTAATATTCTTTATGATAAAATACAGCCATTGTCAATCAATCGTCAATAATGTCTCATTTATTTTATAGATCAACTACGTTTTAAGCGGATCAAAATGACACTTTTGAAAAAGTTTGTCATTATTTTTTTCCTTCTTAAGATAATAAAATCGATACAAAATAATTGACAAAAAGCGGCCATGCTTTTGGGCTATTTGATTTTAAATATATACATGCTTTTCCATCAGTGGACCGCCAAGTTGGTGTAATGGTTAGAATGCTCGCCTCGATTGTGGCATATCGTTGGTTCAATCCTCGGCAAGGTGAACCTAAAGACATCAAAATTGGTACATGCTGCTTCTCCGCCATGCACACAGCATTTAGGACTAAGAGCGAAGACTGGTCAGACCAGAATCTGAATAAGGTGTCTGGGTAAAGTGACATGCCTTTCTACTGTGGATCGATGCTTAAAATCCGGCTAATCGTGTCGGTCCAGAACCAATCCGGGTTCATTTATCATCGTACGTTGCATGTATTCGTCCTTAAAATGCAGACGTACGTTTCGCAACAGGCAATCAACCGTTTCATTATTGGATTTAATCTTAATAAATTGTATTTACATGTAATTTTGTTCATTCCTAGTAATTATTGAAAAGATCTGTTTTGCCATTTACCCTTCGATTAAGAAAGAGAGGTTCCTTTATTAAGTGAAAATTGAATGATCGACAGAGCGTTAGTCGACTCGTATCTTTTTTCCAGGTAATGTTGTTTCAGTGCAGTTGCAGCCATAAATGAGCTCTGAAAATTAAAAATAAATATATACATGCTATAGACCGATTAAGAAATTAAATTTCCGTCCACTTAAATCGCATTGCGCAATCTCAGCGTCCTCGTAAATAAGGTCTTGACCAATGAAATTAATCTAGACCAATTACGTTCCCAGAATTACGTTACATATCTGAAACGGTTTCTTGCATATTAATTTTTTCCTAAACTTATAATATGAGAAAGGCACCGACTTCAAAGAGGACGGAACACGACGGAATTAAATTATATGTATTTTGAGTGTATGCTTTTGTATAATTTTAACTTATCTTCATTGAAAGGATAGTAACTTGGAACGGGGAAAGAAAATTTATTAGTACTTCAGTTTTTTCTCTGAAATAGTCAAAATATGTGTTAATATAAAAATAGGAGATGTGGCATGATTGTCCATGAGACAGCCACCCACCAAGTGACAGTAGAATTTTAACT
>JAULBM010000023.1:3275961-3288371 GCA_032357055.1 Geukensia granosissima | reverse complement strand
GCTTGTCATCGCAACTCATCTGAAACTGCTGATCCTAGTTTCATGAAACTTGGTATGCAGATAGGACATCATATGTAGTTGTGCATATCGCAAGGGCAATTTTGATCCCCTGATTTTTATGGGAGTTATGCTCCTTGGAAGTTAGAAAATTTGTTATAAACTTCTCTGAAACTAAGGGACCTGGGTGGCCGAGTGGTCTAGGTAGTTGATTTAAACTTATCTGTACAGATCACTGTAGCCTATCACCTATACGGCGTGAGTTCCCGCCTGGCTTTGTACCATACAAAAACGAGTTGAGTTATCTGGCATCGCACGTGATAAGGTTTCTCAGTTACCTGCCCAAGGTCGGTGGTTCTCTCCGGGTACTCCGCTTTCCTCTACCAGTAAAACTGACCGCGACATGACTGAAATATTTTTGAAAGTGGCGTTAAACCCCAAACAAACAAACAAACAAACAAACCTCTGAAACTACTGACCCGATTTTTATGAAACTTGGTATGTAGATAGGAAATCATATGTTGTTTTGCATATCGCTAAGAAATTTTGATCCCCTTATTTTTGTGGGAGTTATGGCCTTGAAACTTAAAAAATACTCATAGATAACCTTGTCAGCGCAACTCCTCTGAAAATACTTATCCGATTTTCATGAAACTTAGTATGTGGATAGGACATCATATGTAGTTTTGCATATCGCCAGGAAATTTTGATCCCCTCATTTTTGTGGGAATTATACCCCTTGGAACTTAGAAAATACTTATAAACAACCTTGTCAACTCCTCTGAAACTACCCAACCAAATTCAACGAAACTTGGTATACAGTAAGAAAATCAGCAAACGACGCAGGTCCTGACATCATTAGGTCTCACTTGTTCTATCATGCTTTCTGGATACTTTTAAAAGCCTCCTACTTGCCACCATGGTTAACCCTTTTTTTTAATCATAAGCAACCATGAAGTTATATACAATAACCAGAACCAGCTAAAATACTTTTGTCGGTACTCTTTAATAAATTCGCGTTTTTACTTTATATGGTTCAACAACAGGAGCACGTATGTGATAATTAAAAATATTATTTAGATGAAGCTATTGCACTTTATTAACAACAATCGAACAAGCTTGTGAATTTCTCTCTTGAATATAAGCCACTAATGACTTAACTTTCCAACAATTACTAGGAATATAAAGAAATAGGAGATTTGTTATGATTAGATGTTACAGATATCCTTTTGGATGACTGTTTCATAGACAATAGATCAAGAAACTAATTTAAACCAACCAAAAGGTGGTATATATTTATTATTATTATAATAGTTATTATTCATTTTAGTTTGTAAAGGTACTTAGCTTATTGAATTTAGTTAACATTGGTAATTTACAGAAATCCAGGTAATCAAGTCCAGTCAAGAATACCCATGTGAGAGGCCAGAAGTGCATAATCCAAAAAGGCAAGACAAATTTGAAACTAATCAAAAGACTAAACGAAAACAAATGGAAAAAAGGGTTGGAATCCACGTATTCTTTTACAAATCAGGAGTGTGATCAGGTGCTCATGAAGAAAGGGTAAGAAAAACCTTCTTGCGCGCAACACCCGTCGTTATATCCTTAAACTCTTATCCGAATTATCGTCAATCCGAGAAGCGGTCAACTTATTTTTGTATTACCAGTATCAAGTCCATTACTAGTTGAGGTATACTGATACCATATGGATCAACCAATTCGTGATGGCGACTATATAATTTTGGGAGAGACAACTTCAACATTATTCGGATGTATCCTTGTTGTAGTAACTTATGCGACAACAGCAATGCTCTCTTTAAAAAAAAATCCAGATACTTGGAACAGGCACGTGAGTATCGGAGCAACTGCGAAACATAAACCCCTTAGGCAGGGGAAGCAGGAACATTGCCACATAAATATGGGAAGTTTACAATAGGAAAGTTGAAGTCATCCTGTTTGTCGTAAATCTTAGAAACAAGTTTTCCCTCTTGCTCATTTTCGAGGTAAATCTAGGAATGAAGCAGATTTTGTTGAGTCTGTGGTCTGCTTAATTTCTAGTTCGCTTGGATATGTGTGGTCAATTGCCGTTTTAAATACACACTTGTTATTCATTTTACATAAGATTTTAGTTCTATTTTACTTTGTCTTGATTTGGTCTATCATACGATTTGGTTGAAACGCTGATTTTCTGATCATGATATCTTATTCTTTTAGACGAATTTAAAGCAAAACGAAATTTAGAATATCTTTATGTATTTCGTTTAAGTAACATTACGTTTTCTCTTTTTATTTTGTAAGCCATAAAGTTGTCCCATTGCTAGTAGGGAAATACGTAATATGTTGCTGTAACATCTCTTTATATAATCATGATACCTTGCTTGAAGTTTTTCCTTAATTCAGTGTCAATCAACCGAATTCCGTGGTTCTATGCTTTGTAGTATTTGAAACATCGCAATTTTTTATTCATATATAAAAACACCAAAATATCTAATATCTTTATTTTGAAAACAAAACAATCTCATAAACAAATAGTAAATGTATTTATTATAACTAACAATTGTCAATCGCAGAAACTTTCTGTTGTAATGCTTAATCCAGTGATAATGAATACAGTTTTGATATAAACGTCTGCCAGCAGACACTTCAAACATGTTAATAAGAAAGTTAATGAAACAAAAATTTAAATAAAATGTGAAATTCGTGGTATAGCTAAGAATTCCAATATCTGTCTACCAGAATGCATGTTCCAATTTCAAGTTTGTTATCTTGTCAACTTATAGACTGGCAGCATCCATTTACTAACAATTTAATAAATTTAACAATTCGACAAAAATCCGTCGTGGTTATTTCTGCTTTTCGGTTTCACTATTATAAATTGATAGCTCATACACTATGTTGTTAACTTAATACACAATACCACATACAAAGTATTCCAGATTATCATCGCACGATATATCAATGTATTGTATAAAACATAAACACAAATTCAAATCTTAAGCCCACTAAACAATAAAAGGTAAAAAAAAGTCTCCTATTTTTATATTTGAAAAGAATTTCTAACAATTTTCTTATCTTAACCGGCCTCTTTATTATTTTTATTGTAAGTTTTTTCGAGTGGCCTAGTTTTAAGTTAAACTTCCAAAATGTGACGATGTTGAAATGTGACGGTAATAAAGAAACGACGTCAAAGTGTTTTATGGGGGTCGTTATAGTGTATCAATTTTTGGTGTCAGTTGCCTTTTGTGTCAAACCTGGATGTTCGTAATCGGATTATAACAATATAAAAGGAAGATAAGGTATAATTTTCTTTGAGAAATTACAAACATCTACAAGTTGCCCTAAGATTTTCAATATTTGAAAAATATCCACACCACGGGAAAAGCTGTAAACGGTGGAAGGTCGAGATTATTCAAAGCTTGGAAATGTCCTATCTCATGTGCGATAACAATTTTTTGGTCAGCTCAGTTTGTGTTGTCTCAATAGGCAAAGTAGCTTTATTCGGATGTTCACTGTGCTTTCTTCATATTATCTATCAAGTCTGTATTGATACTGCACAGTTATTACTGTAATAGTACCAGTGGCAGTTGACGCACTTTCTCAGAGTAGCACTTGATGACAAAAAATGTCTAAAAATAAACAATTATATATGTGTATATGAAATTTCCTCAAGATACTCAAAAACACTGTTCGGTGATTCTTTTTAAAAAGATATCAAAGTCTTCAGAAAGTACTAATGAAAATATGAAACATTTAAAATATTGAATGCATTACCACCATTGGCAATGAACCTATGTGCTTGTAATCTGTGTTCAGATTATATAGAGAGGAAATGAAGCTTTCAGATATTTGTTTTGGTTTTTGGTTAATTTACCAACCATTAAAAAACAATATTGACAAGTCGTTAATTTACTTACTTTAATGAATTATTTGCTTTTACAATTATCCGTTATCAGCGTAATGTAGTTTTGGTCGCCTTATTTGAAACTACAAAAAAATAATCATAAATATAAATTGGAACACTTTCATAATAATTACTCAATATTTTCCATTTATTTTTAGAAATGTGTAAATGAGTTTTATCGTTTTGCTGAGCGCACACGCTATCTAGATGCTATATTATATTCGATACACATTTGCAGAAAGTAGGCTTATTTGTAATGTGTTTGCGGTGTCAACTTATTCCTTTTTCGATGAGTCCTGATTTCTATGATTTTCGCTTCAGGCAGCCGATGAAACCAGGAATTCTGAGATTGCAGTAAAATGTTTTGTATATACAATTTTAAGCGGAAAGACGGAGTTTTGTGGTAAAAGAAAATTAAAACTTTGATTGCGCTTCTTCTAAACTGCGTAAAATAACGAAATATATTTATTTTATAGGAATTTGAAGTTAAGATAGAAAATTAAAAAAAGGAAAATTTTAAAAAGCTTTTGAAGAATTTGAAGCAGAGAAAAAATGATTTTGTCATGAAATTTCTGTATAAAAATCAAACAAACTGGACAAGATTTTCCGTAACTTCTTTCCTTGCATTCATCGAAATTGCGAAGAATGACCACGTTTTTATAGATAGGAACATGCTCCGTTAATAAACTAGAAGCACAGACAGATCGATGTTTTAACAGAATATCGTCTACAAACTAGGAAAAGGCAGCACTCAAAAAGAGCTTGGCGTCATTCATCAAAGAGAAGGCTTTACTAAACGAAGTATTAAATCCTGCGAAGTAACATAAATAAATGCAAGCCGCGGATTTAAAATCAAGCTAAAAGAAAAATATACGGTGGTTATCAACCAATATAAGATGTTCTACACTATCAGCATAAGATATTTTGCAGTTGTAGCAAGTCAGGTTAGCTTATTCATGTATGTTTTTAACTGGTTCTATCAGTAATTATATAAGGATTGTGATATTCACAGGTTTTAACATTATTGGCTGATCACAAATGGTTTCAATTACAAATCAAATTTTACAGTCGAGTCAAAGGGTTTTTCTTGACATGATATTTAAAAATTGATAAGCAGTTCAAATCGCAATAAAGTACACTACCTTTTGTTTACTGTGTGTGAAACTTTGTCCAGTATAGTCAGACTCTAAAATATATAAAATCTATCACCAAACTTTCTTCTTGCCATCAATATTAGAAGTAATACAACTCGGACATACCTATTGAAGGATTCTGACAGATTATCTTATTTATTTTGATTAAGTGCTTTATGGAACGGGTCTATGAGACAGCCATCCAAAAATTACAAACATCTACAGGCTGCGCTACAGGTTACAATAGCCACATTATGATTTCTAGTAATAAGCTAAATCTGACCCCAAGATGAAGCCCAGAAGAAAACACAGATAGGCGTGCGATTGGCCAATATTAGAAACCAAACTTATTATTATAAGATTTGTTGATGATCGGTTACTAGAAAATTTTCAGTTTCTGAGACAGGGGTCCAATATTTTTTGAAAAAACTGGAAAAATGATAATCGCAGGAAATATGGGGAAATCCCTGTTAAAAAGGTTGCCCCTTTTTGACCCTCAATTTTCGCATACAAATGCCGCAGGAACCTATGTATTTTCCTTGCTTATTTGAAGTTCACCATGTCTATATGGGCGTTACATAAGTTTTATAAGGAAATTCTCCTATTTTTATTTTTAGATTCATGCCAAAGTGGGGGACCCCCCAATGGAAATAGCATTACGGCATAATTGAGCTATTGTAACCTGTTACCCTTTTATTGCCATAATTAATGAGGACATTAGGGAAGATAAGTTGTATAACTAACTTGGTTACCCTCTTTAAATAAAGTGTTGTTGTTGTTCATCTTTTTATTTTTATTGCACAGATGTAGCTGTACTGACATCTAGCAAAGAATTGCCCTCAAAATTTCATGTCTTTGTTTTGTTCTCATATTGATCCCCCTTTTATTTACCACGTACATGTAATGCCAGATTGCAGGTATTTACAAAGCAGTAGCACTGTTTTATGACTTATATTTTAACTTTTCTTCAGATGTTAAGAAACGAAACATGATACTTTGATCTGTGAGAAAATAAGAAGGACATAAACACTCATTTTTTTTTATGTTGGACAAATAAATCATTTTATATCTCAACATGTAAATTAATGGCTACATCTTAATATGAATTTACAGTCTCATAAAAATTTATCTTTTTACCTTTAGTAGATATTCTAACATTGTGAGAATAAATGTATATGCCTGTATGTAATAGTGGGGACGCTGAAGACCAATACCACTTCTTCTCTAAATGCCCACACTAAACATTAATGAAAAATGATACACATATTGCTCTTTCCCCATCCGAAGCCCCACTTACAATAAAACATATATCCAAGTATATAACATAGTTCTTCAAGCCATATATTAAATTAAGAATTAATTTCTTAACATAAAACTAGAAAAGACTGGTGATTTTTTCCGGAGTACCACTATCACATCATAAAATTACTTATTATATTGATTTTTCTTTTTTTTTTTTTGGTTGGCAATATGTCATATGACATAACCTTTTTCTGAAAAAATTATATTATTTTTTGTCTATTTGATAAGCATAATTAATAAAGTCTAGTATATGTGTCTGACACTATTTCATGGCTGACAATATTTTAACTCTACATGATCATGTTGATATAAAAATGAATAGATGGGCTATCATATGGATAAATGTGAGACTGTACACAGCACTGCAACCCTGAGAAAAACTGAGCTGGGAACAAAAAAACACAGGGAAAATATCCTGAATCAATATTAAATTAGCAGTGCCATTCCATGTTACCTGTACACAACTGGATTTTTTGGTGATTTCTTTATTGAAACATTGTCAATTTGTGCACACCATTTAGAATATTCATGTGTGTGTTAAGAGATATGTTTGAGGAATGCATTGGTAAATTTTATTTTGGAAATTCTGACTTTTAATCAACATTTTTTTTACTATTAAAGTATGGTAATATGTCACTTATTTTTTCCTATGTTTTTGGCTAAAACAATTATCTCTGACAACATGGACCATCATGATATTGATACTGACTGTAGATCTTAACATACTACACCAGCTGTCAAAAAATTGTGGCGGTCTACGTTTATGGAAATATTAAAATTTAAGGGAAAAGCTCAAAAATATGTACTTTTTCATTAATTGTTAACAAATAAGACATATTGGGTCCTGTTAGTGACATAAGTATCACGTCAAAAGTAAAAAAAATTAAGTCCTGTTAAGTTTCATTATTTTACATCAAGATAGGCCATATTGCAAAACCATCCTACAAATTTTATGTTTATGGTCTAAAAAGAGTACATAATGAAACTTGTCCTTTCTCCTTTGATTAAATACCTCTTTTTTTCTAAACAAATATCCTGTTAAAGATCATAAAAAAGTCTTAAACTTGAAATATATTTTATTAAATTATTTTAAAGTGATATATATTTTATTAAATTATTTTAAAGTAAACAATGTAATGTTTGTTTGTTTGATTGATTGGGGTTTAACACCACTTTCAACAATATTTCAGTCATATTGCAGCAGTCAGTTTTACTGGTGGAGGAAGCCGGAGTACCCGGAGAGAACCACCGACCTTATGCAGGTAACTGACAAACCTTATCACGTGCGATGCAAGTTAAAAGCAACCCATTTTTGTATGGTACAAACCCAGGCGCAAACTCACGCCGTTTAGGTGATAAGATACAGTGATCTGTACAGGTAAGTTTAAATTAACTACCTAGACCACTCGGCCACCCAGGCCCACAATGTAAAGTTAAGCAACTTTATTGATATCTCCTACGGCACTCACTGATAATTGCCACCTAATTATCAAGTACCAGGGTATTAGGCCAATTCACATTGCAGTAAAAATATACCTACTTCTGCTTTAATCAAAATTGTTAATTCACATTCGATTTGAATACTAAGTGAGTAACATTTTTCAAATCTACAGATTTTCCTCCTAAAGAGGGTATTTTAAAATTTTGTTCTCCGTTTTTTTTTTCCAAAGTTACTGCCGAAAAACTACAGTGAAAGCATAGTAAAATATATGTTATTTATAAGGGAAAACCTAGTAGTAACTAATCATCTTTTGTTCCCAGACTGAGGGAATTTACAAATCTAGAGGTCTTCAAAAAGGGTGTAATATATACTACTCATTGTGAAAAGCTCAAAATCGAATAATTCTAATAAATAGAACGTGTCTCTCTATCATTTCATCAAAATCTGTTGATGACTTTAAAGTTAATTTGGACTGTCATTGGGAAACTGTGATGCATCAGTTCAGACACACTATTTGATTTGACACTGGGATTAAATTTTAGTCCCAGTTTGACACAAATACTTTAAATTCAAGTACAGATTGGACACTAAAACTATAATCTAAAAATGCCACCTTTGAGAATAATTTTACCTTGAAACATGCAAGATTGATGATTGCTATAAAGTTATTTTAAGATTGACGAAATGGGGTTGGCTAAATTGGATAGTTTCCTTCCATATGAGGCCCATAACGATCCTACAGGTATAATTTAGCCCATCTTTTTCATTTTCGTGTTAACGATAAATTGTCCGCTGTGAAAAAAAAATGGGTAGTCTTTGGGGCACATGAAAAATGACAAGCGACTGGCCGTGTTAAGGTAAAAGGCATGTCTGTTTCAATTTAAAAGTTTTTACCATGCAGAGAAATAAGCGAAAAGCATTCACCGGAAGTCACAAAACTAACCACTGACTTTTAACGTATCGGACACGGTTTTTTTCGGGGGGGGGAATTCCACCGTTAACGTGACTTGTGATCACTAAACACCTTTTATCACAAGTGCCTCACAATTCCTCTGAAATCACTGAAGACATGCTCTAAAAATATTTCCGATGGAAGCAACAAAGCGTTAAAGGCTAGAAAACAAAGGAAAATGATCGAAAATGAAAACATAGAGACGGATTCAAGAAAGGAGGCAACGACTAAAACGCCCGGCTAAAACGGCAAACACATTTAAACTGAATATAAAAATTTCTTTTACAAATATGCAAAGTACCTGAAAACTAGGCAACAAACCCCCATCAAATGCTATTTTTAGCTTTATCCCCAAATGATGTAACCAAATGGAATGAGCTAAACTGATTTTTCTAATCGGAATGCATGTGTTTACCAATCTGCAGATGAAACTCTTCCAAGATCACTCTTATTGTTTAAAATTGCATGTCAACAAGGCAATATTATACAAAATCAACTTTTCCTCTATTATATATTACCAATTGATCCACTGTAGAAAATCCGATAACCGAAACTCTATGCATGGATGCCGTAACAGCGCTTCATTATATCCTTTATGGAACCTCAAATTCATGCTTACGTGGCAAGTAGCAACATTGCGCTATCGAGCTACCGACAAATAGGGTTCCGTTGGGAAACGCGGATGTAGTTAAATGTTTTTCGCGCAGCTTATCCTTATATGCATCAACAATGAAGAAAAAGTTATTTTCAGCGAGAAGGCTTTGAAAGTCATGCGTTTTCGCTAAACAAGGAAAAGCAGTGAATGATCATTTGCAGCAAACGCACAGTCACATAATATGGTATAGAGTACTTTGAAATAAAAGTTTGTATTCAAATGACATGAACATTCTCTATTTCCCTTTTCTTGACAGCGAATTTTATATTTTTTAGAAAAAAATAGAGTTTTGTAGCCATTCCATGTTCAAATCAAAAAATAACTTACAGGATGTTTTAGAGCTCAATGAATCTGTGATGAATTTATAGGAAATTAATTAAATGACGAGCTTTATGAAGGCAGAAATCAGAAAGACGTTATTTTCAACAAAAAGTAAGCGCAAGGGTACAAAAACAACAGAAAGTTCTTAATAATAATTTTGATTACTGCAATGAATAAATCCCATACACAATTCTTTCTTTTTGTACTGTCAAACGATATTTCTTCGAAGCACTTTTTTTTAAACAAGGAAATTTTAAAATTCGAGATAATTACAAAGAAACGACCAAAAGTTTTAATCATGCATCCATGAACGCCTTGTAGACTGCATAAACTAAAAAAAGTATAAAAAATGTTACATTACCTTCCTGAGATTTAACTAGCACTACGAATAGTAATAACGGTGCTAGACAGTTCTTCCATCGAACCGATCCAAACTTCATTTTAGTGTCTATAGCCTCTATTCTACCTCATTCAGGTTGGAATAGGAAAAATTGAGATCTATAGGATATCCGAGCCAGGAATCCCGGCTCCTGAAAAACTAGGAAGAGCCGTGCTCCAATGGATTATTGGAACACAGGATTCCTAGGCCACTGTTAGAAAATGGTAGCCGAGTTGAGCAGCCTCTTTGCCGCCTTCACTACTGTTTTATCATGCTAAACTTTAATTATGCTACTGCTCCAGAAACAACCAATCAACAAAGCCGTAGGCTGCCAAGTCGCTGACCCCAAGGAGGTGAATTTTTCAAAGCAGACGATTTTTGTTTCTGCAGCGCGTAATGTGATACAAGATTATAAAACACAGATGCTGACTGTACAATTTAAAACATACGTTTTATCTTGAGATATTTCTTGAACCATTTCATACAAGGGTCAATGATTGCAAAAAAGTGTGTGAATTTAAGAAATACTGTTCAGTAGCAAACCAAATGAATTTACATGTATAAAATTAATAACCTCTGAACAAAAAATTTGAAAAACAAACAATAAAGCAAAAAAGTGTGGAACACTTATATAAAAAGCATGCTTTATAAAATTATGAAAAGTTTATTATCCATTCTAGTTGTAGATCTCTTCTAGATGAAGCTATATTTTTGTAACTAAGTTCCGGTGATAAACTAAAATGCAGGAAAAGACCGTGTGTTACCCCTCCAAATCTTAGACAAAAAAGTAACCACCCCACGATAGAGCCAATTTTTAAAAAAATGTTTGAAATGTTCATTCTGATATTATCATTTTTCTGCCATATGACTGTTCTTTCAATCACAGACATTTACTTTCTAAATCTTACACCCGATACGTCAAAATACATAAAAAGGTTATTAGCATTCACGTTAATGTTATCGTTTACTTTTCTCTTCCTCAACCGCTACCTTCATTGAGCCTCTAACGCGTATGCAAAGCAACAAGACACAAATCACACACATAACCATGAAAACGTCATAAAAATTAGTCACAGACACTTGTGCAGTAAATTAGTTTTGCTATGGCATTCTGCTGTTGTTGCAGATTTTGTAAAATTATTTTGCTGCATGTTATTTTGTCTTAAACCATTCACGTGCCATTGTGGTGTCTGTGAGAAAATGCATAAGGACAAGCAAATTAAATTTTTGTTTTTTCCTTTGTAAATAAGTATAGCTTCAACAACAAGTATTACGATAATGACAGTCAAACCACAGAATGGTGAATTGATTGATTTTAACTTGGAACATCTAGTGGCATTCTGTATGTATATATAGTACTCCAAATCTGTTTGTATATATAGTGTACTGGTTTGTGTTGTTTATATGCATGCTTCATGTTCTCTTGTACAACCTTGTGTCTGAGGTTAAATACAACATTGTATTGTCTTGTCTTGTCTTGGCTTGGCAAATATATCACGAATACCCAGGACATGAACAAGTGTTTGCAAAAAGTATAAAGTTCGAGATGGAGTAGAGAACAAAATATCAATTAAGTACCAGTCCATATCAAAATCATGCAGGAGGTTGTTCATCCATATCAAAAACCCACCAAACTTTATTTTTTTAAAGTCAGGTACTGTTTCTATATACATAACAAATCTTTGTTTGCCATTTGCGTCGTGTACCGTTACATAGAATGTAAATGGAAACGACCATTTTCAAGAGTTATCGTTCTTGATTTAGTTTTTTTCTTAATGTTAAAAATGTATGATTTCTCAAAAGTACAAGCCTTGACTGAGAAACGGCTGTTAAGTCTAAAACTCAACTACAGATTGGTGGGTTTTCCACACCATGTTTCACTTCACCATTGATATTGCATGAATTCTAGAAAGACTGCTACTGAAATGTCAAAAGGAAAAGGGTAGACAGGTACATTCAGTCATTTTGAGCACCTGCAAAAGGGACAGTTTGGGGATCCAGTCTTTCGTCACTTTCAACAATATGTTAGTCATATATAGCGACGGTCAGTTTAATCGATCTTGGGAAGGTAAATGAAAACCTTACAATCAGCTGCGATTTGAAAGCGCCTTTTGTATGGTTCATAGACCACGCAGTCAGGCCCATTAGCCTTCTGTCATAACACACATAAGGAGTATTAGAAAAATAGAGCAACGCCTTTCGCAATTATAACAGTGTCTAAATCCAATTGGACGTGTTTAAATTGACACCGCCGTGAGGGAAAGCTTGGTTTCCTTATCGGTTGCTTTTTGAGTTTTTAACTAGCAGACAGCAACTGCGAGTACACTTT
>JAULBM010000023.1:3238381-3252047 GCA_032357055.1 Geukensia granosissima | reverse complement strand
TACATAGTGTATTACCGACTAAATTATATATAGTGTAATACCGACTAATTATACATAGTGTAATACTAACTAAATTATACATAGTGTATTACCGACTAAATTATATATAGTGTAATACCGACTAATTATACATAGTGTAATACTAACTAAATTATACATAGTGTATTACCGACTAAATTATATATAGTGTAATACCGACTAATTATACATAGTGTAATACTAACTAAATTAAACATAGTGTATTACCGACTAAATTATACATAGTGTAATACCGACTAAATTATACATAGTGTGAACACATTGTGTCTTAATCCACATACATTTACCAAAGTTAAAAGAGAATCTTAAATAGTAAGGCAATGCTAATCATATTTTTCACAATTGAAAAATACATTCAATTTTGAGTCTTGACTCTTTCTTATGTAACCACTAGACCATCTTAATCATGATGTTAACTTATGCATTATTAGCCTTAAACCAATGAAAAGCCATCTTATTCATGCTATTTCCTTACGTTGCCACTAGGGCCATCTTAATCTTACTGTGTAAACATTAAACTATCTAAATCATGCTGTTACCTTGTGCATCAACTAGACCATATTAATCATGCTGTTAACTTGTGTAGCCACTAGCACCATCTGTAGTTTGCTGTTACCTTCTTTAGCCACTAGGACTATATTACCCGGTAATTATGCTGTTACTTTATTCTGCCACTAGGCTCATCTTTATCACATCATTAACCTTATCTAGCCACCAGTGTCATCTAAAACATGCTATTACCTTAAGTAGCCACTAGACCATCTTATTCATGGTGTTACCTTATGTAGCCACTATGGTCATCTTAGTCCTGCTATTACCTTATGTAGCCACTATGACCATCTTAATCATGTTTTTACCTTATGTAGCCACTATGGCCATCTTAGTCCTGTTGTTCCCTTATGTAGCCACTATGGCCATCTTAATCCTGTTGTTACCTTATGAAGCCACTATGATCATCTTAGTCCTGTTGTTACCTTATGTAGCCACTATGGCCATCTTAGTCCTGTTGTTACCTTATGTAGCCACTATGGCCATCTTAGTCCTGTTGTTACCTTATGTAGCCACTATGTCCATCTTAGTCCTGTTGTTACCTTATGTAGCCACTATGGCCATCTTAGGTCGTTGTTACCTTATGTAGCCACTATAGCCATCTTAGTCCTGTTGTTGCCTTATGTAGCCACTATGGCCATCTTAATCATGTTTTTACCTTATGTAGCCACTATGGCCATTTTAGTCCTGTTGTTACCTTATGTAGCCACTATGACCACAATAGTCCTTTTGTTACCTTATGTAGCCACTATGACCATCTTAATCATGTTCTTACCTTATGTAGCCACTTTGGCCAACATAGTCCTGTTGTTATCTTATGTAGCCCCTATAACCATCGTAGTCCTGTTGTTACCTTTAGTAGCCACTCTGGCCATCTTAGTCCTGTTGTTACCTTATGTAGCCACAATGGCCAGAATAGTCCTTTTGTTACCTTATGTAGCCACTATGACCATCTTAGTCCTGTTGTTACCTTATGTAGCCACTATGACCATCTTAATCATGTTGTTACCTTATTTAGCCACTATGACCATCTTAGCCCTGTTGATATTTATGTAGCCACTATGGCCATCTTAGTCATGCTGTTCCCTTATGTAGCCACTATGACCATCTTAGTCATGCTGTTCCCTTATGTAGCCACTATGACCATCTTATTCATGCTGTTACATTATGTAGCCACTAGACCTCTTAATCATGCTGTTACCTTATGCAGCCACTATGGCCATCTTAGTCCTGTTGTGACGTTATGTAGCCACTATGGCCAACTTGGTCATGTTGTTCCCTTATGTAGCCATCAGACAATCTGAATCAAGCTGTTACCTTATATAGCCATTCATACCATTAATTTATGTACTCACGAGGGTCCTCTTTATCATGCTTCTTCTTGTGTAGCCATTAGACCATATTAATCATGCAGCTACTTTTGTAGCCACTAGATCATCTTAATCAGCCACCAAACTATCTTAATCATGCTGCTAACTTGTGTAGCCACTGAGACCATGTTTATCATGCCATTAACCTTATGCAGCCACTAGATCATCTTTAATAGCCACCAAGACCATCTTAATCTTACAGCTACTTATGTAGCTATTTGATCATCTAAATCAGCCACCAAGACCATCTTAATCATGCTGCTAACTTATATAGCCACTGAGACCATGTTTATCATGCCATTAACCTTATGTAGCAACTTGATCATCTTAATCAGTCACCAAAACCATCTTAATCTTTCTGTTAACTAATGAAACCACTAGACCATCTACTCATACCTTATGTATTATGAGTTCAAAATTTCAAAAAAAAAAATTTTACTTGCTCCATTTTTATCTCCCTTATTTTGGAATTTTCACTGTTACTGTAATTCCTAAATATAAAAATAAAAATTTGTTCGCTTGCTCCAAAATAATACAAAAATGAAGGGGAAAAAATTAAACTGTTGTTTTCGCATCAATGTTTGAGGTTGCGCTTCATAATTTTGCCAATTCAAGAAAAAAATTAAACAAAAAATTTTCCTTGCTCCCACCTATTTTTATCATAAAAAATTTGAAGAACTAGGAATAAATTTGGACTGTCCAGTTAGTTAATACTTGTATAACATTATTTTCATGTAATTAACCTGATATTCTGTTTCTAATAAAGGGGATGTTTCTACAGGTAATACTCATTTGTATTGTTTCGTGTAGCTACAGATAGCCAAGCCAGGAACCTGTAGTCCAGTGGTTGTGGTTGTTTAATTAGTCATTTATTGTTATTTGTTCACCGTTTTTGCAATAGATTAGGTCGATTGTCGTGTTTTATGAATAGTTTCACAATTTGTATATCTTGGCCTTTTACATCTTCCGTTATGGTATGGACTTTGGTTCATTGTTGAAGGCCGTAATGGGCCTGAAGAAGTTGAAATTCTTCTGTCATTTGGTGGGTGGCTGTCTCATGGACAATCATGTCACATCTCCTATTTTTATATTAACTTTAGTTGTCTCATCCAGTGTGACTATACTTCATCTATGTTTGATGTCATTTTTCAGTACACACTGTTGGTATGATTGTTTTTAGTAATTTGTGCATAGATCTTTCTACTTCTTACCCATTTCCACTTTAAAAAAAAGGACAAGTTATAAAATATTTAGTTCTTCGATTCCATTTCCAGAAACAACAAATCAGCGTAAACTGCAAACTGATAAAGACAACGAAAGCTATGTCTATCCACCACAAAACATACACAATCATTAGAGTCAAACATACAATTCTGAAATTGAAACTTGTTTTTAATGACGTCTGAAGCTACTGTTACCAAGATAATCTATCCAAATCATTATTAGCCTTAAAACAACGAAAAACCCATAATTAGATTTCAAAAGCTTTTTACGTTGATTAAATTTTTCTAGACAACATAATGACTTTTATCCTCAACAGTCAGGATGTTCATTTCGATCAGCTTCCATCAAGAATGTTTCATCACAACGTTGTGTCATCTCAATACCAGCCATGATTTCAAGATGCTGATTGGAGATTTATTTACTGCACAAATATGGACTTTGCCCACAATATAACATCGCTAAATTAACCAATTTACTTGATTAAATTCTCTGCACTTTTCAACATTGGTTTAAAAACATTTTTTACAATTCCTTTTTTCATTTTCCAGGAATTTTACAATTAATCTCTGTGAAGAAATGAACGAGAATTAAAATCTTTTACGGGAAAATTTATAAGCTGAATAGCAAAGTTGTTCACTGAAGCACAATGTGTTAAACGAGACAATGACACATGACAACAGATGTTACCCTACTAGGTAAGAGGATATGTTTACTTTGACAGAAATGACACATATTTTTATCCGAGATTTTTGTTTCAACAGAGTTGTGTTTACAGAGTCTTTGACAGATATGACCAAACCAACCTTACCTGTGTATACTCCAATTCTATCTAAAAGGAATTCGAAGATACCAAAGGGACAGACAGAAATTGTTAAGTCGGAAGACAGACAAGACCATGGCCAACAAAATGAAACGAAAGACAAACATAGAACACAAAACTAAAGCTGGAGTAACATGAACCCTACAAAAACCAGGGTGAGTTCAGGAGCTCCGGAAGGGTAAGCAACTCCTGCTCCACTACTGGCACCTGTCGTGTAATTGTCAGTTATTGCCCAAGTCAGTTATTGTGTTATTAGAAACTTGTAATATTTCAGACCTCCTGTCAAATCAAGGTCCAATGACTGAGATTCCATTTAAATTTTAGACAATGTAAATCAAATTTTCTCTGTTATCTACATCTTAATTTTTAGTTCCAACATGTTTTGTTTGGAAATGTTTCATGACAATTAGCAAATATACTGACTGCATGTCCACTGCTAAACACTCTTGCAACCATACTTGACCTTATACAAGTTTATTAATGCTGAATAAGTATGTTAAAAAGAAGATTTGGCATGATTGTCCATGAGACAGAATCCACTAAATGACAGTAAAATTTAGACTTCTACAGGTTCCATTACAGCCTTCAATAATGAACAGGGTCCATACCATAACTGACGCTGTTAAAGGCACCAAAAATTTCAGCCAATTTTGATATAATATATGGCCACCCCAAGGATAACCTCTAATCAGTAGTATTATAACCAAAACACAGGAAAGCTGAGGTAAAAACATTATAAACTCATGTACTCATATCCAAACAAACAGATATAGGCAGCTTAATGCAACAGGAAGAACAGCTACCATGTGCTATACAACAACATAAGTTTAAAGTGTTTTCCTGTTACAAATGTCCTTTTCTGTGTAATATTTTGTGAAATTTGAATTTTTCTAAGATCACCATATTTTATTTAAATGAATCAATAGATCTTTAATGCATAATTACTGTAGTCAAAATCCAGTTCCACTTCTCCTATTTATAAATTTTCCTCTAACATGACAGGTGCCAGTAGTGGAGCAGGAGTTGCTTACCCTTCTGGAGCACCAGAACTCACCCTGGTTCTTGTAGGGTTCATGTTACTCCAGCTTTAGTTTTCAGTGTAGTGTTTTGTGTTCTATGTTTGTCTTTCGTTTCATTTTGTTGGCCGTCTTTTCTGTCTTCCAACTTAACTATTTCTTTCTGCCCCTTTGGTATCTTCGAATTCCTTTTTTTCTAAAGTCTAAACACAAATAACATGAACAGATGAAGGCTGCCACTGTTGTAACTTATCAATTTTTGTTTCTTCTAAGTCTTTGTTCCTGAATGATCAAAACCTTCATTTATCCAATTTTATTTTGAAATCCTTGTAGGAGAATGGAGCTAACCTTTATTTTTCCTGTGTTGTTTTTAGGTCTTTGTGGGAGAAAAAATCTAGCCTTTATTTTTCCTGTGTTGTTTCTAGGTCTTTATAGGAGAATGGATCTAACCTTTGTTTTTAATGTGTTGTTCCAAACAGAATGCTTCAAACCTTTCAAATTTCATGTAAACCTTGTCGTAGAACACTTAAATCTTTCATTTTCATGTGTTGTTTCAAAGTCTTAGTTACAAAAAAAAGAAAACCCACATTTTTCATGTGTTGTCTCCAGAAAAACTTAAATCTCCAGAAAGCTAAAAACCACCATTTTTCATGTATTGTTCCGTTGTATGTTCTGAAAGGTTTATACTTTCAATTGACATTCAGTCATTGACCATCAATTTGGTATATCTCAACACAGATGAAAATGGATGTTCCCACATGTCCATTTATTTTTTTTTTACTTTTACCATTTAAGGTGGTACCCAACATCTAAGGGAAATAACTCTGTAAGATCATCTTGAAGTTTTGTTCAAGAATTGTTTTATATTCATGCATCTCAATGATCAAAGTTTACTATATATCTATTGAAATAATTCCAGAGATGTGTAATTGAAATTTCTTGAAATTTTCATGTTTTCCTTCTTCCACCAAAGTAAATGTCTAAACAAAATATAAAGAAAATTAAACGAGTAGAATTTATTTTCGTGATGGTGTTGTGTATCCCCTTGTAGGAAAGTAATGGGAAATGAAATAGTTAGCAATTTGTGTCTAATATTCAGATATGAACTGCTGACCCTACCAGAGCATCTGAATTCATCTTGATTATGGGGGTGAATTTTCCAGTCACTTTCTTGTGATATGTCATTTTATCAAGTGTTTCATGTCTCTGTCTTACTTATTTTATTTGTCTGGACATGAGTACTGTTTTTTTACTTTGTCTTCCTAAGTATTGTTTCTAAAGCTACTGATGAGCGATTATTCCAAAAACATGTGAATATCTGTTATTCATGAATACTGATAAACATTTTTTTGTCAATTCAAGGAAACGATAATAATATAAAGAAACTTGGACATATCTTTGTATGTGCCAATGACTTTTGTATTTGGTTATGTCTTAAAATTAAATGAAATCATGTTTACTGTAATTTGATCATGGAGGGTCAAATCTGAACTGTGACCTATAACCAGTACGTTTTGGATATTAGAATAAAAACATAATAAATATGAAAGTATTTAGTTTGGTAATAATTTATATATAATCAACATGTTTTAATTGTAATCTTTGTCTATTTGGTAAATAAGTATGTAAATATTCTCAAAGTTCTTGTAATTTAAATATCACTTATTATGTAAGACCTTTAAGCTAAATGTAAATTGTCAATTTTAAGGGATTAGGATTATAACAGTATTTTCTGGTAATATTAGGTCACAAAGAGGTTCTTTAATTCGTGACAAACAATTGTGTCAAAACAGATATATTTACTTGATGTTACATATAGTTGAGTAATCTTGATTTGGATATAAGTATATGAACTTGGATTAAAAGGGAACATTCTATATTTTGGATCTACATGTGATGTAAATGCTATATGTCCTGTTTATGTTTATGAATATATTCGACTGTTACTGTTTATGCGACTACTGAAAAATAATAAGTCATGAACTTAGAACTTTGAGTATTCATCATCACATGATGGAGGACTAGT
This sequence comes from Geukensia granosissima, assembly GCA_032357055.1. Taxonomy (NCBI): domain Eukaryota; kingdom Metazoa; phylum Mollusca; class Bivalvia; order Mytilida; family Mytilidae; genus Geukensia; species Geukensia granosissima. The sequence continues at coordinate 3,245,003 of JAULBM010000023.1, read as the reverse complement.
CAATGTATCAAATCCCCCAGAGTGAGCTATTCCCCATAACCAGACCATGTTGAACCTTCCTTTTGGTCTTGGTTATAGACATTTAATGGTTTGGGACAACACCTTGAGACCTACCTGCAACATTCAAATTATTTATTTAACAAGTTCCAATCTTTGTTGCAAGTTTAATTCTACAGTCATTTGGTGAGTGGTTGTCTCATGAACAATCATGCCACCTATCCTATTTTTATACGTCTCATTTGCTTAAAAGTGACCAGAGTGTATTCTTAAAAGCATCCTTGTGACCTGAAGTGGTACCCTCCTGTTGCCCCACTTATCGGAATCACCAGGTTTGAAAGTCACTAATCAGCAGGAGCACCTGAGTTAACTCTGGATTTTTTTAAGATATTCAATCTTTACAGAACATGGCTTTCTATTTTATTTTTTCTTCAGGCATGCTTTGCACCCTTCCATTTCTCTTAATTATTCTTTTTCATACTAGACTACCAGACCATCAGAACCTCAACCAGTTTGTTCTGGTTTATACTAGAGTACATTCATATACAAAACAATGTTTCACCTGGATGATATCTCACCCCAGTTTATTCATCAATACAAGGAAACTGATAAAGAGTTCTATTACCCCAAACCTTGCATTATTTCCACCATAAAAAAAGCTTTAGGTTATGGAAAATGTCTACCAGTAATCATTCTTATTCCTTAACCTCTGTACTGTACGACTGTTAAAGATATTTTTGTGGTTAATTTTGCATTATATTTGTGTGCTTTGGTTAGAAAAAGAATTCAACCATGATTTCACCTTGCTGTGTTTTTTGTCCAATTGTTATATTGCTTTGCTCTTGATTCAGTTTAGATTAAATCTATTTTATTTGTTGCAAATTTCAAGATATGGACACAAGTTATGCCAACTTGTAAAGTCCTCCCCCTCTTGATTCAATCTTGGGTTTGGCTAAATTGATTAAATACTGCACTAACAACCAGTGTTTTACATTGTAGAACTCTAGTGCAAAAATTTTCCATAACTCAATATGACATGTATGGTTTATTCTTCTGATATTTTGCCTTCGGCCAAAGTTGTGTTTTTCTTTGTTTTGCCTATGGTACAGATAGGTTTTAAGCCTTTTGGTGTCAAAAACAAACATAGATAATAATCTTTATTCATTGCAGTATTCAGAAGAACGGTCTCAAAAGCCCCAAAACATGTAACACTATCAATGATAAATTATGTTGATTTTACCGCCTCAGATATATGCAGGCAATACAAGCTGTATAAAAGTAATATATAAACAAACAATGTTGTTTTGATTCTCTGTTTGTGTGTATTTCGTGGGGACAGGCAGGTAGGTTTTGATAATTTAACCTGACGCAAAACAAATAAAAAAAAACAGACACGGCCTTACCAAGTAAGAGAAAAAATCTATTTGACAAATTCTATGTAACACTATCATGACAGATACAAACTCATGCCACTTCATGATGGGTTAGTAATGAAAAACCAACAACTAAATCAATACTGTTATATTTTATTAAAAATATATAATAGAACATTCATAACAAAACAATCTAACAATATGTAAGGATGTAAACAGGATTCAAATTTACAAACTTAGTTCATTGAACTTAATATTGTTTAATTTAGATTCTGCCTTTTTGGTTAAATAATCAGTCAAGTGTGAGATTGAAAGGCTTGTTTGTTTGATTGGGGTTTAACATCACTTTCAACAATATTACAGTCATAACGCAGAGGTCAGTTTTACTGGTGGATGAAGCCAGATTGCCAGAAGAGAACCAATAACCTTGGGCACATGTGCAATGGGAGTCAAATGAACACTTTTTTGTATAGTACAAAGTCAGATGTGAACTTGCACTATGTTTAAATTAATTACCTTGACCAATTGGCCACCCAGGCCTTAAGATTGAAATGTATTTTATGAAGCTAAACACTGTTCATGGAATTAAGATTTTTTCACACATTAAAAAAAAATACATCCACAAAAGATTTATTGGAGGTGCTGACATTTGTTAAGACAAGTGCAGAATGATCAGACAGCCATCATGATGTCAACTGGGATCATCATGTGACTTGCATGTGTGCCATCAAAACCAAAGTAAAAATTTTAACTCCATTTTCTCATTTAACTCGGTACTTCCTTTGTAAATCAGATATAACATCTTTATTTACACAACTCCTACGTTTTTATTCCCTGATGTCATTATTTCTATAGAAAAGCACGAAATCGGACTTCTATTTTTGTCCAATAGTTGACTGACCCTGACTAATGGTATCTGATATACCAATAATTGGGTGTCCGTGCAGTAACGTGGTACAATGACCAGAAATTGATCCCATCTAAAATGTAATAACGTCTGATGTCTAGTTGATAAAAGTGCATAGACGCTACCCATTTTAAAAACATGTATAATGGCATCGCATGGTATAGACAAAATAGGTACCGTAAGGTCATGAGAACAAATTTAGAATATATGTCAGCTTTCCTATTAGAGAAAGGCAGCCCACAGGATAAGAAATCTTGACAAGTTGACTTTCCAATCAAGGATATAATCTTAAAAAAAATTTAGGAAATTGTAGGTGATAATACGATTGCCATACTTACTTGGTGGACTTTTATAAATATTGTATGAATTATAATATCTGTCATAAATTGTGAGGTTTAATAGTACCAGCTGTTAAAATTCACCCTAAGAAGTCATTTATCTTAGGCTACTTCTATAGTCACTTTGTATAAAGCCAGGAATTGTTAATGTTGGACAAGGCAATTTTCCCAGATTGATGGTGGTGGTGGGGTAAATGACCTCTGGCATTCTGTCAGTATGGTCAAACTTGTATTAAGAGGCCACCTTTAGGAAGACCAAAAGTGACCATTAGACACAATTGACCTCTTAAAAAAGTTTATTCATGGTAAAATCTTAAACAATGGAATGACAGAGGTGGCCTTTTAAAGCAAGTGGTTGCTAAATAGAGGTGACCGCTAAGGCAAGTTTGACTGTGAATCAGATGCAGTAAATTTTATACATCATTCCCTCAGATCTGACAAATTTTCTAGTATTTGATCAATAGCCTGTTTACAACCTTCCATAAACTTACCTTGTAAATTTTCTTACCTCCACAATTTATATTAGTTTTAATTCAAACTAAAAGATCTTCATTTTGTCCCTATATACAGTCAAACTGTATTAAGAGGTCACCTTTAGGAAGACAAAAAGGTGACCACTAAAGCAAGTTTGTCTGTATTACATCCAATGACAGACAATAACGGACAGACCACTTGTTTACAGACAGCGAGGAAAATAACACGTTGACCTTTACCGATTCATTTTACATTGTTTTTTTTATTGCCTCATTTTCACGATGTAAACTTACTGCATTACAACTCTGAAGGGACTTAAAACTCCTATGCAATGAATGAAGAACAGCAAATCTGATTAGTGGAATATGAAAAATTAAAGAATCTTTTTACAGCTTGCTTTCTCCAAGGCCATGTAATGTTGTTTGATTTTATTGTAAAGTATGCCCTTTTCTTGGATGATATTCAAAATTTATCTGTCCTCCATTTGAAAATTTTGGTGTCCTTTAAACAAATTATGCAACAGTAAATGGGAACAAATGCTTTATTTTGACTTGAGGATAAGTTAAAATACAAAAAAAATTTAAAACTGAAGATTTCCTTATCCTTTGAAAAAAAATTGCCCATCAAATCATACCAATTAAAACAAAGAACTGAAGTATTTGAGGTAGTTTATATGTTTAAAAAGTTTAGGATACATATGCCTGTATTAAATTTTTTAATTTATACTTTGGTACTTTGGGGGAACAAATATTTCAAATGTCTGAAGATTTCTATTTGATTGAGAGACAATTGTTTTTGTGGTCTTAATATGAGCAATGGGCAAGGTATAATAGCCAAGTGATCTGCCAGATCTGTATGTCATAAGTACATTTAAAGGTTTTGCTGAATCCTTTGTCTTCATATCTGGTCAACTTCCTGTCTGTTGATGTCCTTGCCTCATATTTTACATGCTTGTCTGGCCACTTATTCTACATGCATTAGGTCGTGCAGTGCAAGTTAGTACAACCTGTATAACAAATCACACAATGAGCATTAAAACATGAAACATGCCTGCAAAATGCAACACCTGTCTATTTCTCAACAGAAATAAACAAGATATACTGTAAACAAAATTAAAAAAGAGACCCCCTGCTTCCCCACGGATTATCTGCTCTTGGAATAAGTCCAAATGAATTTCCTTCCTATGTGCACACTGTGTCTTATGTTTATGTAAAGTTTCATTGAAATCACTTGAACTGTATTGGAGATGTGCTAACAAAGAATGGATATATGGATGGAAGGGTGATTCCTATAAACTTTGTTTGCAGTGGTATAAAAGTTCCCAAATTACTGGACCTAATCTTCCTTTATTATCACCACTGATTGATTTTCAATGGCCGTTCTTCGAGCACTTGACTGTGTTATGGTACATGTGTAATTTCTTTGCAAATAAATATTCCAAAACATCAAAATGTGTTTTCCAAGATTTGTACAAATGATAATGATGAACCAGTGTCACTAGCCTAAAATAGTAACCAATAAAATAACAGCATCAAATCCCATACAAGATATTTTTAGGCTCCATGTAGGGTTTGTATAACACATGCTTAATAACTAACTATATGTTCTTATTATTTAATTGTCATCTGAGCTAATTATTTCTAATTAAGTGATTATCAAGGTTAAAACTGCTAATTCTATTATTATGAGGGATAGAAACCCTCTATTTCCAATTATATATACATTTACAGAGTCTGCATAACACCTCACATGAGTATTCTACACTGGACAACAAAATCATGACAATTTTTGTTTGTTCATCCCAGCACCTGGTGAAGAAGCTTGTGCTTGAGTTTTGATACATTTAAGTATTTAACGCTGAACATGATTAATTTCATATCAAGTCAAACTTCAAATGAATGATTCAACACCATGGTTATCTCTAGCAGAAAGTGTCATTTGCATGTTTTGACCTTATTTTTTTTCTATAACAGTCCTATAAATTTTTCAGAATGTTAAGTCCTATAACCGAGGCATTCTGTATGCGTCCCTTAGATGTAAAAGTTACCAACGCTCTACACTACATGTATAATTATTACTGCATAAGCACCCTGTTTTGAAAACTTTCAATCATCATAAAAATCCAAAATTTGGAGTCTCAGTTCCCTTTTGCAGTTGGCCAAATACACAAACTTAAATCAAAATTTTCGGTGATCTAGGCCATAAAAATTTAAAAAAAAAATTCCAGCCATCCCCCCAATATGAAAACAGTTGTTACCTAAGACAATCAAAACTTGATCAGTTTGGTTGTCTCAACTTTTTTTCATCACTTCAGTAATCTATGCACTGGTTCTAAGTTCAATTTCTGTGGATTTGCAGTTCCCTTTTGCAGTTGGCCAAATACACAAACTTAAATCAAAATTTTTGGTGATCTAGGCCATATAAATTTTTAAAAAAAATTCCAGCCACCCCCCCAATATGAAAACAGTTGTTACCCAAGACAATCAAAACTTGATCAGTTTGGTTGTCTCAACTTCTTTTCATCACTTCAGTAATCTATGCACTGGTTCTAAGTTTAATTTCTGTGGATTTGCAGCTACCTTTCAACTGAAGCTAGTCTTATGGTCTTATTTGTCATTGATATTTTCCCTCAAAATAAATTTTTATTTTTTTGCTGTAATATACCATGAATAAATTGTGTATGGGCCTATTTATACTTTGTCGCATGACATTGTATGGTAGTAGTGCCACAGTTGCAAGATCATGTTTTCACCAAGATCATAAGTATAAACAAAACAAGTTTAGAATAAACAGTAAGCAATGATCACTTTTGAAGTATAATGAGCCCTATGAGTTCAAGTTTTGAATTGACCAATTAAATTACAACAGGACAAATAACCAATGAGAGTTTACTTACAGTTCAAATAGCCTGATGGGAAGAAGATCTGTAGATGGTTGCCATGGATTTCTTTGCGCTTTATGAACTGGCTTGGTGTTGGTGGTGTCTTGTAACTGAAGTAAAAAGAAAATGCAGTTAGTGCTGTCAAGCACTAAATTCACCCCAAGTTCCAGACTTGGGTTCGAATTGTAAGTCTATGTTCTATTTCAAACATGCAAATCCACAACTTCTAAAGAAGAGACCAAATAATTTCTTTTGAAAAAAAAACATGAGATTATCATTCATTTATCCAGAATAAGTTGTTCATACTTATTTGGCTGATGGTTGTGATACTTGAATATAATAACTTTATTTTTGGGGCCTTTTCCAGTTTGCCGCATGGTCGATTATTGAAGGACTTAGGGTAACCTGTAGAGGTTTGAGATTTACATGTTTAGGATGGCTGACTTCTGGACATTCATACCACATCTCCTTTTTCTAAATTCTATACTATCTTACTTTTCATCATGAAGAATTTTTCTTGTTTGTTTTCCAAACCCTCACGATTTTTTTTATATTTAGGGCAAATACATGTAAACACTTAGTATTGGGTCTTCCTCGGAAGACGTGTGTCGCCTGCTTGCTCTTTGGCAGTGGGGCAAAGAAAAAACGGAGA